>APFE030566613.1:15643-36400 GCA_000404065.3 Pinus taeda | reverse complement strand
TGTAGATGTGTAGTAGTTGCATGTAGTTGCATGCTTTAACTAAGAGTCCGCATGCAGTTGCATGTAGTTGCATGCTCTAACTGAGAGTCTGCATGTAGGTGTAGTAGTTCCAACATATATTAATTAACCAACACTTTTCAACACAGCTTCCACTGTTGCCTTGGTCCTTAACCTGATGGGCTGATGATTGAGTGTGTTATTATCTTCTCTGTACAAACTTATGGGCCGTAAGGCAACTCATCTCAATTTGTGGTTACTAAAATGTGTAGTTAGCATTGAAATTTCAAAATAAACTCACACTTTAAATTTGATGGTTTCTCTGGCCTTGTTTTAACACTTCTTAGGAAGCAAGCATGTTGATGGGTTTCACACTTCTCTGACCTTCTTTTAGGAGGCAAACATCTTAATGATGTGGCAATTTTTTTTTAACAGAAGAGCAAATCACCCCGCATTAGCAGGCACTCTGTCGATTTACCCATCGAATATCATCCCTGCATGGATCGGTATTCCTCCGAAAAACGACAGTTTCATGAATAGACCGATCATGTCAATCGTTTTCAGTGATCGGCGCCGCTAGTGTGAGTGGTGTTAGTTGGCAAGCGTATCATTTAAGTACCGGTCCGTGCGTGCAATCCTAAAACTCCTGGAAATTCACAACAAGAGCATACTATGTTGCTTACCGTGTTCAAAAACTACCCTAATGGAATATATCCCATCATGATTCCCATGTATAACCAGACGTGGAATATATCCCATGTATAACCAGGCGCTGCCGTGGCGACATTGTTGTGCGAAGGTTGTTACAAAAATCCAGGTGGCAGCATTGGATGGTTTCTTCCCTTTACCACCCTTTTCCTGAATAAATCCTCCCATCAGCTCCTGTGCGATTCGTTCTGTGAGGTAATCCAAAAGGGCAGTATTCGAACTGCAAAAACACGGCTTCTGTACATTGTGTTTTCAATAGGAAACTTGGGATTTCCCCAGATTTTGCGGCTCCATCGATCGAATTGTCTACACGCCACACACATAAAATGACATGGACTTCCCAGGTTTTGTGCCTGTCACAGATCCATAGATCAGATGGAATTCTCTGCATGCTCACCGTACATTCAATACAATGTGTATGCAAAATGGCACCAGAAAAGATGACACTGAAAAACAACCCTTCTGCAAGGACACCGTAGCATGAAATGACTTATAGAGTAGAATGAAAAATGGTTTACAAAACCAGATGTATGGAACCACCATATTTTCCAAAAGAAAATGGTTTACAAGATCACATGTATTGGACCACCATGTTTTGCAAAAGCCGTTCCTCAATGTCGTTGGCATGATAAAATATGGCTTCTCATCACGAGTTTCAATTAAACAAGAAACCACTCATTCGCAAATCACTCATTCGTATTAGAGAGAACCAACTCATTGGCCGCCTCAAGGTTAGGACCAACGCAGGAAGAAGGTCAGGCCCAAAGCAGCTAGGCAAGGTGGAGGTTAGGACCAAACCGGCTAAGGTAGTTACACTCTGTAATCATACTAGTTCTAATATAAAGAAAAACGTATTCATACAGAGGTGATCTCTTATACAATGTTCGTAATAGTGGTAAAGAAGTAAGTCCATTGTACGGGATCAATCATAACAGTGTAAGTTCAATATGATGATAAAGGTAATCACATTAACCTCGTATATGATATGAGACCAATGGAGTTGTATCTATGTAAATACTATAAGCCCTGTTATAGAACCATACGTATGTTAGCTTGAAGAAGCTGGGTATAAGCAAAGATAAAATATGGCTTCTCATCACGAGTTTCAATTAACTTTACAATTTTGTTCAAAATTGAAATCTTGAATAACTTTTTATAAAGAAAAACATGTTAAGAATTTAATTGAATAATTTGTTTATTAAGAAAAACATGTTAAGAATTTAACTCGAATAATTTTTTATAAAGAAAAAGATGTTATAATTTTTTTTTTTATTCTAAAAGGAAATGGCACATGTTTAATTTTTATTGAAAATAGAAATTGAATTTGGACACGGTGTTCAGAAATACATACAAAATAATATTCTTTATTGTACATTTTTGTATCCAATTATTACATAGTTGGTCTCAAATTTAACTAATTTCAAACATAGATATGGAGGTTAAGATATTTTTCAATAAAATCTCAAGCTGATTCTAAAATCAACATGGAAGCATTATCTCCAAGTCCCTCACTTAATGCTGACATTTCAAATACTAAAATCACAAGTTACAATATTAACGTTGATATTTGATATATGATGTACTTGTACTTGTTGAACTCAGGCTTCTTGACAATGCTGAAAAATAGCCTAGAAACTTAATCGTTTATGGACATACTTCCATCCTAGTAGTATCCTTGAAAATACACAATTCTAGTTATATAGGGAAGTTATCTAAATACTCAACATTCAATCATAGAACTAACCCTTTCTGACATCCACAAATTTACATACACATAAAAACTTGTAACTATTGATCTTGAAGTACCAAAGAACAACAAGACCTTCAACATATAATAAATTAGACATAACCAAGTAAATGTTTTGTTCTCTTTGAAGAATGTGAAGAACCATTAACTTAAACTATGATACTCTATTCAATAATTGGTTTTGCATATTCATTTTACATACCAATTTAACTAAATAATAGAAAAGAAATAAATAATATCCTTATTGATACAAGATAAATAAATAAATAAATAATTTCATTATTGATACAAGATACTTATTGAAGTAATTGTGCATAGAGAATGTGACCTCGACATAAAATCGAAAGCAACTTTTTAAAGCAAAATAATTCTACCCATAACTTGAATGGGCATTTAACCAATCTCTATAGTTAGATATAAGAAAAACATCTTGGTTGTCACCATTGTAAAAGGATAGCCACCCCAATCTTAATGGTTAAGAAATACTTGAAAATAGAGAATATAAACGTAATGACGATTCTAGAAATATGTTTGGAGAGAATCTATATCACATATGCCCAAAAAATGTACATAAGTGCTAAATTGTCCAGGTCAAAAAGAATTGGTTTTTTCCACCAATGAGTCAATAAATTTGGGATGTCTTGACCTGTAATATAAAACACAATGATTAATCTTTGCAAATAAATAACACACGACAATGTTGGATCAAATGGTACAATATGTAAGAGCATGAAACATGTGAAGGAATCAACTAATAATGGATTAGGAAGTGGTAGTGTTTATTTATGTTCTCCAAGTAATAGACATGACATCAAAGCACAAATATGCAGATACAACTATTTTGTGGCAGTTAGGATCCCATATATTAAATAATAGATGGAGTTTATTGAATATTCACTTCATAGCCACATGCTTTTAGCATAACCATGGATAGAACTTGCTAGTAAGTTTCATTGTCGATACATTATCAATAACATTACCTCACTTTGTTGCCTATGGTGCCTCATCCTTATGAGCATTGCAACCCCGTAAATGAACATTTACTCTATGACACTTTGAAGAATTTGTGTTTAGAAATGAATTGTACTAATCAATAACATCTTATTTCTATATATTGGTTAACTCATCTACTTCCAAATTCAACATTTCAAATAAATAACTCAGAAATATAATGCAATATATGAGGAAAATTAGATTCTAAACATAGATATTATCTTGTGTTGGAAATCAATTGAAACATAAAAATTGTTCATAGCCTTTTTATTTGCATAAGATTATAACCATAAAACCAATTTCCATGGTTCCTAAGTTGTTCCTTAATATTTTTCTATTAACATGTTTTAAATCAAAACTTGTCCTGACGATGAACCACACTGGTTGGTTCGAAACGCGTCGGCAAAATAATATTCATGTGATTTCGCCGAAAATTCTCTAAACAACTTAAAGATAATTTGATCAACCTATGGTAGACTTTGTCAAGTATAGATATAACACTCTAAGAGCATGTGGTCTTTGGTTGAAAATGTTCTTGCTGTAAAACCTTAGAACTAGATCTTAAGAATTAGACATGGATGTCTAATGAGTCTCCTTAGAATCAATGCAAATTGTCAAATTTCTAATGTGATGGACAAAATTCATGAACAACTACTTTTGGATATGGTTCCTCAATCAAAATTCCACAGTAACACAGTCAACAATGTAGCCATATCATTGGTAGAAACTCAAACCATGGAGATGTATGTGTGATATATTAAAATTTAAGAGGTTAGAGAAGCCAACGACAAAGGGTTCATATTACCAACCATTAATTCTAAATTCATGGGAGAAATACCTAACTGACCAATGTGTTTCCAACCTTGCGATATATAGTAGACTAATGTAGACATTTTATCTAGGAACATAATCGATGTGTTATCCTTTGTGGATTATTAGACCATGTCATTATCATTGAGAAGAATATGCACTATTGTAATATGTAGTATATCATTATGTTAATGGCATTATTGCATTATGAGGCTCTTGGAAAGTTCTACAATAACACGAGTAATATTTGAAAGACATATGTTTAGTCTCTTGGATAGAACCTTATTGTTAAGAAGACACAAATTATCTTCCATTAAAGAAAAAATTAGCTTAAAGTTTTCATTTTAATTTATATACCCTCACAAGTTAGGCAACTAGTAAGTATGTATAAATATCAGTCGTAATTAAATGGTATCTTTTTTCCACAGCTTGTTTTTAGTGACGATTAGTCTCATCAATTAGATATGGATATTTCTCTGATTTCTTTGCTATCAATCAAACTTTTTTGTTTTCAAATTATTTATCATTCGTATAACCATAAAACAAACATGCACAAATAAAATAAATACAACACACTTTGCAATTCAAATTGTATCTAAACACCAATGATATGTTGAAGAGGAAAATAAAAATGGCTCTCTAAATTAGCATGATCTACATTTACTGAGTCTTCAAAGGGCAATCTAACATGGTATCAAACTTGTTACTAAGGAGGTTGAATAATTAGTATTGTCTAGTTTGCAATTGTATGATTCACATGAGAAGACAATAGATAGAAACATGTTGAGGGCTAGAAAATGGGCAAGTTGGACAAACTAGGCCACTAGTTTCTTGGATAATCACGCAACACCCTATAAGTTATGTACCAGAAAGGCATAAGTTTTGCTGAATGAACTAATACAGGATGAAACATGAAATCATAAAATTAGAAAGAAAGATAGTTATCCACACATAAAAGATATTTTAGAGACAAAAAATACAAAAGGATAACAAGAAAGTTCACAACTTATTGAACATCATTCAAGTTCACAAGTACAACAAAAGGCTTTGAAGATCATACATAAATTTCTGCAATTTATCGGTAAATGCATCTAATCTTTCCTGTAAATATGGTGGGCTATGCTTTGAAGAGTAAACACATAAATACAATGCAAATACATGATGTGTCATTGTACCACCACAATCCTCAACATATCTAAGTTAGTCCTTTGTCCTTTTGTTTGAAAAATGTAAGTGAAGCTAAAAATAGTTATAAATTCCAACTTAAAATGACTTCTTTATTCCAACCATCAGTTTTTTTACTATATGAATAAAATCAAAATTAGATAGCTCATTGAAATATGACCACATAAATTTTTTAGTTGTTTATAAATGTTTGGAAGAAACAATAAGAGTATGCCTCAGCAGGTTTACTTCGAATAAATGAAATATGCACAAGGTGCATATCAGGGAAAAAAATTGAAAATTCTCTTCTCATTTTAGCATTAGTACACCCCTTTTGGGAGGTAATTTGATCAGATAAGGATTATAAAAACAAGATACTAGAATACTTACCCATATGAAAGCATGTTCATCTTAATTTATTGCATAGGAACAATTTTCCTTCCATCCATATGCATCAACTATTCACACCTCCCATGACATGGGCTATGAAGCAACAAGGATGATTGACTTCTTATTGAAACTCTCTCTCAATGCAACCCAAACATAGTACATTTTCATATGAGCTTGAAAATATAACATGATATAAATCCCAACAAGAGATAGAATTGTATAGATTCCACCTAGGATGCTTTACCAACACTCAATTTATGACCATCTTCTTTAGCCACAATGTGCACACTAGCTCGACCACTCCACTATCAAATCAGAAATTTTCTTAGGAACCTTCATGGCCATGATTCAAATATGGAAAGTGGGTCCTATCCCAGCAAGCTACAAATTCCTAGAGACCTTATAACTCTCAAAATCCCGTAATGATAGTAGTAGTTTGGCATTCGAGAAAATATTAGATAAGTAAAAAAAAGACTTTATATAGGGTGTGTAATAATGGTAGAAATACTTCATAATCTCATATTATTGATACATAAATACTAGAGATTTCCAGCTATATAGAAAATACAACATATCCATAGCAATCATCTAGTTCACTATAATATTAGAAATATGACTAAGGTAGTTGGGAGGATGAGGAAGTAAGCAATGACAAAAATACCTAGATCTGATCTAGAAAATAACATATGACATGAATTCTAACAATAGTCAGACTCGTGCAGATTCCATTTAGGGTTCTTTAACAACACTCACTTAGCCTATGACCATCTTCTTTGATCCAACACATACACTAGCTCAACCACTATATTGTCAAATCATAAATTTCCTAAGGAACCTTCATATAATGGCAACATAATCCTTCATAATATTAAATGGTAACTCTAATAAAATTCCTATGTACCACATAGAACCTTGGCAAATTTTCCTTGTTGATTCTTCTCTTGTGTGAAAATATGGTGGCTCATACTTGTCATGACATTGGCTATTATAAATGTGAACATGACAACTCTTAGGCATCTCTCTACTCCAACATCTTCTTTTGAATGGAAACTAGGGTTAGGATTCTCATCTACTATGATACCATATTATAACATGAACTAGACCCCACTTATTGATGAAACTCTAGATAGAGTAGATGGACATGCCAAACAAAATATTTTATTATAAAAATCATTCAAATGGTTATAACAAAATTCACCTCTCTTATATAGAGTTTCGCAGGTGATACTTTCCTAGAAATATAAAAGCTAATAATAACCAAAAGGCCTATTTTTAGCCTATTGACACTAAGTTGACTTTGTTACACATGTAAGTGTTATATTCTAACACCTTCCTCAAAGATATTTTGAGGGAAAAGTTTTATGTGTCAATGTCAAGGTTCTAGGTTCCTGGAAATGAAAATATGGTATGTGGATTGGTTAATGCTCTTCTTGGCCTCAAATAATCACCAAGAGCTTGGAAATTGGTATATAAAAAATGATAAACATTTGTAGGATAACATATTGAGAATAATCTTTTATCATTGAAATATCTACATCAAAATTGAGGATAGTGTTTATATACGTTAGTGATATATGTAGATACTTCATCATCATAGGTAGTGAGACCAACCTGATTAACAAGATAAAATATAAATCATAATACACTACTACTATTACAAATTTGGGCCTCCTATAATATTGCTTAGATGTTGAAGTTTGGAAAAGTAAAATAACTATTTTTGCTTCACATACTAAGCATATAAATGGCCTATTAGAAAAACACATAAAAATCCATCTACATCTAGAAATAAAGAGTTGAATCTTTCAGCTAAACTAGGCTCAAAATCAGCAAATGATCAATTTACAAACACCTTATGGGAAGCTTGATTTATATTACAATGACTAAGATAGGTCTTAGTTTTGCAATCAAATACATATCCACTTTTTTTTACAGAACCTGAAGTATAACATTGAATAACAATAAAAGGTGTTTCCAAATACGTTAAAATTTCAATAGGTTTTGGGTTATTAGATGGTGAAAGTGATGCATGTCACTTAACCAGTTATACAAATACCAATTGCGTGGCATCAATGAATGATAAAAAATTAATAAATGGATATGAGTTTAGTTTTGGAACATATGCAATTTTATGGGTTAGTGGGAAACATGTGGTTTCACATTCTTATTTGGAGGCAGAACATAGGGGAACAATAAAAGGAGCTTGTGAAACAATTTGGCTTAAAAGAATACTTATAGACTTTATGTTTGAATAGACCAAGCCAATAGTTCTTTTATGTCATAATCAAGGTATTATAAAATTAGAAGAGAATCCAATGTTTCCTAACTACACCAAAAGGGTTGATGTCTATTGTCATTTCATCAGACAAATTATATAAAATGAAGAGGTTTAACTTCAATATTGTGCCACAGAACAACAAACTACATATAGTTTCACGAATCGACTTTGTCTAGATAAGTTTTTCAAATTTGAAGACAAGCATAAGGGAGAAATACCATTAAGGCAAGATGTTATTTTTATTATTAATAATGGTAATTTATTGGTAATTAGCATTTACTTCAGATAAACACAGTATATTGAGTACTTTATATTTTACAATAAATAAACAAGAAGAATTTACATACATATTTCTCCCCTTCATTCATATATATGTAAGAAGAAAATATGATTTTGAATGAAAATATAACTTGATTATTCCTTTGTCGTTAATATAGTGTTTTCTTTCTTCAATCTCAGTTTAGTCTAATAATAATATGCCTTTGAAAAATTACTCCACACATATTTTATACATTAACAATGAGAACATGCCATGTTTGCCTTGTTTGCAATATAAAACAAAACACGAATAAATGACATGTCTAGAATATAAAGAATTCTTAGTTTCCTTATTAATGGGAGAAATATATTAAAAAAATGTTTGAAATACTTACCTAGAGATATCATCTGGAGAGTTTTCTTCTCAATTTCATCACCAAGTTTCATAGTCATGTTTGAAGAAATAAATCTCGGATTTATGGCATTGACCTATATAAGAGAATATACAATTTAGAAGCATCCATTTTTGTTTCCCACTAAAGGTTCAATAATTGAGATAAGACCTCTTAATGTCAACCTAAACTCTTCATTTAAAATTATAATGCACATAACAATTAAGAAAGATAAGAAGCTCACTGTGATATTCCTACTGAATGTTATAGAGAAAAATGACCTCCTCATCAGGTCAGAGGAGAAAGACACATTGGTTGAAGAAAGGACCTAAGTTATAGGCCTATTTTTCAGGGTCACACACCCCATAAATAGACATGGAGAGTTATAATGCTTTCCAGCTCCTAGACAAAAGCATTAATCCCTAGGTTAATGTTCTGTTTTGCCTAAAGCGCAAAGTTATTGTATATTTACAAGATTTCAAAGGTCAAAGCGCAATTTGAATGGCTGCGTCTCTACTATTCACTCAGAATTCAGGGCACAAAGCAAAAAACATCTGCCTCATGCCTAATTAAGGACATTGTTATTCGTAATGGAATCTCATGGGAAGGGAAAGAGCAATAAAGCGAGGAAACATCAAAGATTTTTCCGCATTGGAACTCATGAAAGAATTGTCAAGGATAAGCCTCTCTCCATCTATACCTTGGAGGCTCTATCATTGTAACATAGGTAAAATTGTTGTCGAATTTTTGCAAGTGATTTAGTATTGTTATGCTACCAAGAAGTTGAGAGAGAGAGAGAGAGAGAGAGAGAGAGAGAGAGAGAGTGGAGTTGGAGGACTAGAGGAGACTTGATTCATCCAAGGTGGTTGTAATCACTCTTCTTCTATCTAATAATATACATCTCTTTATGTGTTGTCGACATGACGATGTCGATAGTGTATTCCTTGACACGTTGGCTTGATTCAGTTATTAATAAGTAGCTTAGATGCATGCTAGCTTATATTCTCTTATATATTGTTGTTTTAACTATCGAAGTATATACTCTATGTAGATTACACTTTGTCTTGTTTATGTGCAGGTTCTGATCTAGGAGAGGTCTCCACTTTCCCACATTGAGTTCTCCAAAAGGACTACAACAAAGTTTGACGTAACTTTTCTCCTTTTTCTTTGTAAATCATGGATTAATAGGAATATATGTGTGTTTCCTTGTGATAGTTGCAACTATTATTAAACAGATTGCCTTGGGCCCTCGGAAGACCCAAGAGGGTATTTCATCCACAGCCACCCATGCATTAATACCTATAGCTGAAATAGTGACTCCACAAGGGACTAATACTTAGTTCTCGGTTTTGATCTTTCAGTTCCCAAATCTCTCTTTCTTTCCAGGCCTTCCTGTTCTTTTCAGTTCCCATTTTGACCACTTGGGATGCTTCCAAACCTCCTTTTCTATGCATAACCTTTGATCGGACCTTGACTGAACCTTTTTACAACCTTTGTCTATATAACCCACCCTAGTTGTGCAACCCAATGAGTTATAACACTCCCCAAGCTCTTGCACAGAGTGCTAGTCTTGTTATTAATAATTTGCTTCCTCTTCTGAGAAGAGTTAGTCATCCATTATATTGAGATCTGCCCTATTCTATGGATTCTTGGTTTGAGAGGTTGCTTGTAATTTGTTATGGATATCTGCAATTTTCCATTGTGTTTAGATGCCTTCTTCTATGATCATTTTTCTTTTTAGAAAACTAGATTAACTGTGTTTGTTTTTTAGGAAAAAGAAAATGAAAAGAAAATACTTAAAATTTATGTTTTAGCTGGTTCAATTTTGTATAAATATTGGGTTATTTGTTAGAGGGCATTGAATGTTTGCATGTGTTTACTGCATTTGGATGCAATGTATTGAAATGATGTATAGATAGCCTCTCCTTGTAAGAGCTCTTTTTCATCGAAAGAAAGTTTGAAATCATTTTTCTTGCATGGTTTGTGTCAGAGTCACATTGAACTCCATACTTCAACACCCCTCTGAGGACTTTAGCACAACTTCACATAAAATCAACACTTAATAAAAGTAATCAACAAATAATTTTTTATCATACACACAGATTAGTCTAGGCTACGATCTTGGGCTAGACAGTGATGAGTAAACTACCCAAGATCACAAAACTAAGACTAGTGTCATTAAATAAAGTAAAATCCTATTAGACTCATATCATCCGGGATTGCTCCTTTTACAAAGGAGTTAAATGTGAGACAACATTGGAGTGTGAAAGAAGGTAGCCCACATTCGATTTCATTTCCATTAGGTATTTTATGTCCCAGGGATCCCCTCAGGGATATCAGAGATGAGCTGGGGACTCAGGTCTCCTACCCAAAGAGTATATTGTCTACAGCTAGCCCCTCCTCGTTGGTGTCTGTGATTTAAGGTAACCTTAGTGGCCAAAATTTTTAGGGAAGAACACAAGGTGACTGGGGTGAACTACCCTAGTACCTAAACAAATGAACCTACTCTGTCTTAAGTTTTTGGGAGGGTGCTCATCTTCATGAGAGTAATTGGCCCCTTAATCTGAGGTTTAGGCGAAGCTAAGGAGTAATCATAATTGTACATTTGTACGGCTCTCTCTTTTAGCTACTGTGATACTGGGTTTCATCTCCACTAAATTGCGGTTATTAGACAAATTTATATCCCCTGCCTGCTTGTTGATTGAATTTTAGAGTATTTTTTAATTTTTAGGTGCTGGTTTGTTATCACTCAAAATATAATAAATATCTCTTTCAAATTTTTGATAAAATATATATGTCATCATGGCTACATATGACCCTCATTGTCAATCTAGGGGACAACAAGGTATTCCTCGACTGACCCTAGAGGATCTGCTGAGCATTGGTGATCTAGATTTTCCCTCTTCGTGAAATCAGTCTCCATTGTCTAACATTGAATCACGCAAAACTTCCCACGAAATTATATTTCCTAGGGACTTCTTTGACGAAGGAGTTATAACTGCTTACAACCCTTCCCTCACCTCTCCTCTTGGACCAGTGTTGATTCAGGTAGCACCTGTACCTATCATGTCTTCGTCAGTAACCACAACCAATGTTCCCCCAATGAAAAATGGGTCATGGTCCTTTGTGAAAATTTTTCTCCACCATCACTTCCTCCTCCTATTCTCAGTAATACATAACTCACTATTTACCCTACTATTTAGACTATTCCTAGTCTGAGCAACCTAGTTACACTTGCTATGAGTGCAATCTAATATATCCTGATGTTTTCCCCTTTTGTATCAGCTCCTGGATCTTCCGCTATTTCTCCTAGTAGCGTTGAGTAATTTGTATAATCATTCATGTTCTTTCCTGGACTTATTCCGTGTTCCATATACTTCTAGAAGTACGGAGTCGAGATGATCAGTGGTTAGGTGCAATCACCGCGCCAAGTGCTATTGTAACTCATGTTTTGCTACTTTGGTCTTCCGGAGGAAATCAACGATCCGGAATGTTAGTACCCGTGCTACAATCTCATTGGTCAATGATGCATGTAAGTATGATATTGTTCAGCTATGCAACCCTTTTATGTGATCCCTAGGCATCCATAGCTCTTCTAGTGATTATGTCTGGAGTAAATAGACAGGTTGTTTTTGGTGCGATGGACAATTTATTTTCCGATCCATCTTCCCAATGAAAATTTTTATTCCCGTGAAAAGAAAAAAAGTTATTTTCAATACACTGTTGATTTTTCATCAGCGAATTATTGTAAAAGTCAATTGATTAAACAATTTAGATCATTGGAGTTATTGTGGATTGGTCTCGGTTTTTCTCTTCAACCATAGGTACTCTTTCTGGAGCAATAAATTGTTAGCATGACTACCTTTAGTAACACTTTCCATTGGAACCCTTCGCTAAGTTCAAACCCCCCAGGCTTAGATGCTAGGGGAAAATGTTCCCAACATGCATACACTAGTAGGGGGCATTACTATTCCCCTTCTTCCTATAGGAAAATTGGGTTCATCATTGATTGACTTACTTCCTTAAAATGAACACTATTCTAGTGTCAGTCATGTGCCTATGGCACACTATATGGCTAGTGGAATCCCCCAACCCCATTCTGCTCCATTTGTTTGGGCACCCCCTCCTTAACCTCAATTGAGCCAAGGGGGGCAATTTTTATCTTGGGGGGAACTAGCCTTTTATCCCCTAACCTAATATCCCTTATAGATCTCCACCCTATATCCCTTAATGATGTTCCTTATACTTTTGGTTGGACATCTGTTTATAATGTAGGTTATGTACACTACAAATTCAACCCAATATTCATGTTACAAATGTCTTCTTTTTAACACTCCTTTCCATTTCCATAGTTATTGTATTTTTCATTTCAGTGACACCATTTTTTCAGGTGTGTACCTTGTTGTAAATTGTTTGTGAATTCCACACTCCGTGCAAGAATGTAGGAAATTATTTGAGATGTATTAACCACCTCTATCAGTTCTCAAAACTTTGATGTAGTTCCCACTTTAGTTTTCAAAAATAGCCTTGAATTGATGAAAACACTCAAACACTTCATTTTTATGTCCCAATAAATAGACCCATGTCTTTCTTGTGTAGTCATCTATGAATGTTAAGAAATCATAATTTCCACCAATTGATGTTGTATGCATTGGTCCATACAAATTTGAATGGACAATTTCCAAGGGTGTCTCTGCCCTTGTTGACTTTCGTGCTGAAAATGATTCTCTATGTTGTTTTCCCAAGATGAATCCTTCACATAATCTCTCTCATTTTTCTATAAGGGGAAATCCTTTTATCATGTATTTCCTATGTAGTAAGTTTAGACCTCCAAAGTTAAGATACCCAAATCTTAGATGCCATAGCCAATTTCCATCCTTTATCTCCGCTTAAAAGGTTGTTTGTGTGATTGCTACATTTTTTTCTTTTATCTTCTTGTGAATTCATTGAGAGTTGTTCGTGAGAAACCTTTTCCTTCAAGTCTAGTTTTATCCTTAAGGGAACCATTATGTTTCTTATAATGTACTTTTTCTAAGAATTGTTTACTTTGAAATTTATCTAGGGTTATGCATTTTCCATTTTTGGAGAAAACCTTATACCCTTTTTGCATAAGTTGTCTAATAAATATCAAATTGTGTTTTTAATCTATAACAAAATACACATTTGAAATATAATTCTTATCCCCCTTCTTGGTTAGAATATTGAAATTTCCTTTAACCATGACATGCATTTTGTTACAAGTCCCTAATTTGAATTTTAATTTTGCACTTTCATTGAAATTGGAAAACATTTGTATGTTCCCTGTCATGTGATTGCAACGACTAGAGTCTAAAAATCATACATCCTTTTTATTACCCTGTGGTATTTTGAAGACCAAAAACATGTTGTCTTGGTTTTCATTTTCTTTTGTAAAATTTTCATTTGGTTTAATAATATCATATTTTTTCTTTCTACAATCACTTTCATAATGCCCATATTTCTTCCATTAATGACATTTAACATGAGATTTAGCATACCTCTTACCTTGCTTGATTATGGCTTGGATTTTGAGTGTGGCCTCTTCCACTATTGAAGAGATGCTTCTTCCACCTCTATGTGGAATTCTTCCTTTGCCTCTAGAATTTAATGGTGCTCTACGTCTACCTTGACCAATTGAGACTTGTGTCTTGAAGGAATGTTCCATGAAAGGATTTTCCAACATGCTCATCCTATGTTCATGAGAATTTAGTGAGGCATGAAGCTCATCTACTTAGAATGGCGAGAGATCATTTTTCTCCTCTATGGCCACAACAATAGAGTAAAATCTTGTTGATAAAATTCTTAAAATATTAGATTTGATTTGAGTTACCAATCCAATAATTTGTGAAACAAATGAGTATATTGTCTCATTACTGTCTCATACTCCTTCATATATACTATTTCAAAATCACTTCTTCGTATTTGCAACATTGTTGTTTTAACCTTTGCAATGCCTCGATATGAAGTTTGGAGAATGTCCCATACTTGATTTTACTTTGTTGTTGTTGCAAACCTTGGAAAAATACTCTTATGCACTCCTTGCAATATAGAAGAGGGCTTTACAATCCTTCCTGTTATCTCTCACAAATCTCTCTTTTCTTGTGTAAATGCATTGTATGTTGTTACATCAATTGGTTCTTGAAACACATTCTCTACTAAATCCCATTTATATTGAGAACATACCAATGTATTTATTGTGATTGCCTATTAATCATAATTCCTCCATTAAAATAAAGAGTGTGTGGATTTGTCAAACTTGTACTTAAAGTTGTCATTTATCACCGATAAAATCTTTGAATCCTTGCTAATAAAGCTTGGCTGCTGGGTCCAATTCTAACAATGTTCTCTCATACCATGTGAATCAAAACAACAAGATAAAGCACAATAAAAACACAAATTAATGTGCAGATTCAAAAAAAAATCCACAACGGAGCAACACAAAGTATTGCGCATATCAAAATTAAATTATAATGCTCAAAACTGAGCACACAACAATATGTGTATTATAATTTAATTTCACACGAGAAAATAGATTTACAAAATACAAATTGAGGCTTCAAGACCATTCACTTATTGTAAATCAAGATTCACAGAGTTCATTCAAAACTATGCTTTACACACAATGAAAATGTGTTTTTATGCAGAAAACCAAAAATGAAATCTCGAGACATATGCAAGTCATTTGACTTATATTTATAACTTAGTACATGTATTGAATTTTATGTATCGAGTAATTAAAACACATTAAACTACATAGTAAATAATTTTGAATTTCACATATTTACAACATAATACTGTCCTTCTAGCTCACAGTGCAACCGCTCAGTAAAGATTGTACTATCTCCATGTTAATGACGTTAATAACTCTTATCAATTGAGCAAAGATATTTCTCGTGATTTTGGTTTACGAATGTTTCATTGATAGCTTGTAGAAATGAAAATTAGTATGCTATTCGGAAACTTCATTTACGTTCATATCACTTCAACCTAAAGGAATAATATGCAACATACGGCTTAAAGCGCATTGGACTCAGGGGTTAAAGTTGATGTCCTTCTACACGTTTTCGACGTTTTTACACATCAAATACTTTTTATTTCAAAATATACACGTTATTCTTCACTCGCCGATAATTTTTAAAACAATCATTTTCACGGCCATGTAAAAAAATGACCAGGTTATATGTATATATATATATATATATATATATATAATATTATATATATATAATATATATATTATTATATATATATATAAATATTTGTCCATTGTGATGGTAAAAAGTAGCATGGATAGAATTTCAATAAAGGTTATTCATAAGAAATCCAACATCTTTGGAATAGAGGAAGATGGGGCGCGATGCTAGGGTTTTTCAGCTTTCTAAAGATGAGTTGGTTGTCGCCCGACTGGTTGATCTCGACACTACAACTCTTGGAAACCTTGCCCATGGCCAAAGTCCAGTCTTATTTATCTTTGCAAATGGGATAGGATCATTCTTTTGGGCCTCTCCTCAGAAATGACTGAAAGTCCTCATCGTATCCCCAAAAGATACCAAGAGTGGCGGGAATCTTGTCTTTTCAATTGGCCATTTGTATTGGGTCAGCTCTGCTCTAGAAGAAGCTTTTCAAATCACCCATGGGTCATTTTTTGATGGCATTTGTGTTTGGGTCTTCTTAATGGAGTCGAAGAGATGGACACAAAAAAATGCCATGGCCACCTTTGGAAGCGCGGTCGCTGGCTTGGTGTAAGATTTGTTAGCAAAAAGCACTTCTAACAAGGCGTTGAATGACAAGAAGAGATTGGAAACAAGCAGAGAAATCATCACCCGTGCATACATAGGCCAGTTTGGCACATGCCAAGTCCCTTACAGTTTCACTAGTTGCCAAGATCTGGCCAATGCCAATCATGCAAAGACAATCATGGATGGGAAAGGGTATGGGAGGCTTATCTCCCATGCATAAATGGTTTTCAGCAAATCCAAGGTTTTTCGACCATTTGCTACTTTAGTTTCCGAGATGTGACAGATCTCTCTACAGGGAAAAGAGATTTCCAATTTTTTGCGTAAACCACAACAAGAATGTCGATCATCTTGTGGGCACGAATGGACTCATTGATGAGAGATCTGAAATTAGCAATGTATTCCATTAGTTCTACAAAATATGACTTATTTCCATCAGGTCTACAAAACTTGAGTTATGTGGGGATATCAATGCAGGACCATACTTGTTTACCAGACTGTGGGATAGAACAAAATCCCTCGATCATCATTAACCTGAGGTTGATGTTGTGAGGTTTTTGGAAGAATCTAATATTTCCAAGGGCATGGGGTTAGCCAAAGGTCAAACCAATGGATCTACCTCATTCAAATATGCCCTCAAAGACAAGGCTGCAACAGCAGGTAAACTGGAACAAACTCTCAATATTCTTGAGCCTTATATTGTAGAGCTGATGAATGAAATTGTCAGGCCAGGAAGTAACTCCACAAAACAAACAACTAATTCGTATGTTATTCCATAGGTAGGTCATTGTTATATACAATAGGGAGTGATTGTTCAGTTCATCTCCCGATGACTGTTCACATTCCTAATTTATTTATTTACATAAAATTCCCCTAATCATGTAGATTAGGTGTCAACATTCCCCCCCTTAATCTGAAGGGATGTTGGTGATTCCAAGCAACATTCTGAATCGTTCAAGCTTTTCCCTTCCAAGTGCTTTGGTGAAGATGTCTGCAATTTGCTCATTTGTGGAACAATGACGGAGATGGATTGTTTTAGCCTCAACATGATGTCGAATCAGATGATATTTAGTATTGATATGCTTCGTTCGATCATGGAACTTTGGGTTATTGGCCAACTTTATTGCAGAGGTGTTGTGAATCATGATTGGAGTTGATTGTACTTGTTTTACCTGGAAATCTTCAAGAATTTTCCTGAGCCACACAATTTCTTTTGTTGCTTCAGCTGTTGCCACGTATTCTGCTTCTGTTGTGCAATCTGCTAGAACTGATTGTTTGTGTGAACTCCAGGAGACAGCTCCTGATCCAAGACTCATAGCATATCCTGAAGTAGATACTCCATATTTTTTGTCTCCATCGAAGTCTGAATCAGAGTATCCGATCAAACTGAAGTCATCCACCTGTGTGTACTTGATTCCATATTCTTGAGTTCCCTTCAAGTACTTTAGAACTCCTTTTGCAGCAGACCAATGTCCCTCACAAGGCTTTTGCATAAACTTGGAGAGGATTCCAACAACAAATGAAATGTCTAGTCTGGTAGTAGTAAGGTAGTTGAGACTTCCTACAAGTTGTCTATACTTTGTTGCATCCTCAAATTCCTTTCCTCCAATAGATGTGAGCTTTAAGTTTTGTTCCATTGGAGTGGTAAGAGGATTGCACTCTGTCATGCCAAATCTATTTAACAAATCTCCAATGTATTTCTTTTGAGAAAGAAATATGGACTTTGGATGTCAGGTTACTTCAATGCCAAGATAGTAATGAACATAGCCCAAATCAGTCATTTCAAAACTTTTTCCCAATTCCTTCTTTATGGATGCAATGTAGCTTTCATTTTTCCCTGTCATTAAAAGATCATCTACATATACCACAAGATATACAACTATTTTGCCAACTTTCTTGACAAATAAAGTTGCATCATCAAGAACAAAATGATTGAAGTTGAGTTTCAGAAGATGCGTAGTTAGTTTTTCATACCAGGCTCATGGTGCTTGTTTGAGGCCATACAAGGACTTCACAAGTTTGCATACTTTATGTTCATGTCCTTTCACAACAAATCCTTCAGGCTGGAACATAAAAACATTTTCTTTTAGATCTCCATTCAAGAAGGCAATTTTTACATCCATTTGATGGACTTTCCAACCGTTCTCAGCTGCTAGTGCAAAGAGTGTCCGGATGGTGGCCCATTTTGCTGTGGGGGCAAAAGTTTCCTCATAATCGACCCCTTCCTTCTGTGCAAAACCTTTTGCCACAAGCCTGGCTTTGTGCTTGTCAAGTGAGCCATCAGCTTTGTACTTGTTCTTGTAGACCCACTTACAGCCAATTGGTTTGGTTCCAAATGGAGGATCAACCAGCTTCCAAGTTCCGTTATTTATGAGGCATCGTACTCCTTTTGCATCGCTTCTTTCCATTCATCATGAGAAGTAGTTTCTTTAAAGGAAGTTGGTTCAAAATCTGTAGACAAGTTCAATTCACAATCATAAGAAACATGCATATCAACAGGTGAATTAGAGTCATCTACATCACCTCCATTTTGTCGGTTTGAATTTTTGGTTCCTGTTTTTCCAATTTCATCAGAATGAACACTTTTCAAGTGTCTTCGTCAACCACTTTGGGGGACCTTTCTGAGATGGTCCAGGCTGCTCTGTTGATTGAGTTGGGACTTAATCAAGATTGAGTCTCCCAATTCTATCAATTACATCACTTAAAGCATCATTCGTTGTTGGAGTTTCAGTCGGGGGAGTGTTCTTCAGAAGAAGATTCCACATGTTGATCTAGAATAGGAATCCCCCCTTCAAGATGTGGAATCTGATTATCAAATTCTTGAAATGATTTCATTTTTGCGAATATATCCAAGCGATCAAGTTGCCGCTCAACAACATTGTCAGATTTGGATGATTCAAGAAACATTACATCTCTAGATACAACAAACTTTTTATTTACTTCATCATAGAGGCGGTGTGCTTTGGAGGTGTTTGAATAACTCAGGAAGATACACTTACGACTTCTAGCACCAAGTTTGTTTCTATGTACCTTTGGTATCAAAGCATAATAGGTGGAACCAAAGATCCTGAGATGTTTTACCGAAGGAACATGTCCATACCTCAATTCATAAGGAGTCTTGTTTCTTATAGCATTAGATGGACATCTATTCTTTATATATGCAGCACTTAGAACAGCATCAGCCCAAAACATTATCTTTACATTTATGAAGAAAAGCATGGATCGTACCATATTCAAGATTGTTCTATTCATTCTTTCAGCTACATCATTTCGTTGGGGATTATAAGGCACAGTTGTTTGATGTTTGATCCCATGTTGGCGAAGATAGTTTTCAAATTCATTTGATGTATATTCTTTTCCATTATCAGTGCGAATAGACCCAATATGAGATTGTGCATCATTTTCAATCCATTTATAAAAATTCTTGAATGTTTGGAAAGCATCAGATTTGTTCTTCAATAAATAAACCCAACACATTCTAGTGTAGTCATTAATAAATGTCACGATATATTTATTTCCATTTGCAGAAGAAACAGGCATTGGACCACATAAATCTGAATGAATAAGTTCAAGCTTCCTATGTGCTCTTGAATGTGAATTATGAAAAGACTGTTTTCTATGCTTTCCAAGAATGCAAGCATCACATTGCTTAAGTTTTCTAGGAATTGTAGGCAAACCGGCAACACCATTTTTCTTCAATAAACGGAGACTGTCATAGTTTAAATGTCCAAATCTAGCATGCGATAATAAACTTGATGGAAGTGTACCTTCTTCATGATGAGAAATATATGAGAAATGTTGTGCATGAGCAGATGTTCCTTGCAGTTTGAAAAGTCTTTCTTCTTCTATTCCCCTCATGACTAGTGAGTGATCAGATGATTTTCTCACCTTAAGCTTGCCATCAAACATATTAATGGAGTGACCTTGTTGGCGGATGTGGACCAAGGACAGCGAGTTTCTCTTGAGCTGTGGGAGATATAAAACATGATCAAGAAGAAAGTCTGAGAGACCAGGCAGTTTAAGCCTGATTGTGCCAAGCCCTGATGGGTTGATTTTTGACTGATCTGCAAAGTAAACTACTCCATCAACATTGTCAGTGAAATCTTCAAAAAAGTCTTTTCTATGAGTCATGTGACAGGTTGCTCCTGAATCAAGCAGCCAATCATTTTTTCAGGAAGCAAGTGAAGTGTTAAACAAATCTTCATTTACTCCAATGTTACATTGTGCCTCAATATAGTGAGTGGATTCAGGTGCTTTACCTTTGTC
>APFE030566608.1:0-11087 GCA_000404065.3 Pinus taeda | reverse complement strand
AACAGGCATTGGACCACATAAATCTGAATGAATGAGTTCAAGTTTCCTATGTGCTCTTGAATGTGAATCATGAAAAGACTGTTTGCTATGCTTCCCTAGAATGCAAGCATCACATTGCTTAAGTTTTCTAGGAATTGTAGGCAAACCAGCAACACCATTTTTCTTCAATAAGCGGAGACTGTCATAGTTCAAATGTCCAAATCAGCATGCCATCATAAACTTGATGGAAGTGTACCTTCTTCATGATGAGAATTGTATGAGAAATGTTGTGCATGAGCAGAGGTTCCTTGCAGTTTGAGAAGCCTTTCTTCTTCTATTCCCCTCATGACAAGTGAGTGGTCAAATGCTTTTCTTACCTTAAGCTTGCCATCAAACATATGAATGGAGTGACCTTGCTGGCGGATGTGGACCAAGGACAGCAAGTTTCTCTTGAGTTGTGGGAGATATAGGACATGATGCAAAAGAAAGTATGGAAGACCAGGCAGTTTAAGCCTGATTGTGCCAAGCCCTGATGGCTTGATTTTTTATTGATCTGCAAAGTATACTGCTCCATCAACATTGTCAGTGAAATCTTCAAAAAAATATTTTCTATGAGTCATGTGGCAGGTTGCTCCTGAATCAAGCAACCAATAGTTTTTCCAAGAAGCAAGTGAAGCATTAAATAAATCTTCATTTACTCCAATGTTACATTGTGCCACAACATAGTGAGCGGATTTAGGTGCTTTACCTTTGTTTGTATCATCAGTTTTACCTTTCTGTTGGTTTCTTTGCTGCTCAATTTTGTCCCATGGTAGCTTGCAGTGCAAATCTTCCTTTTCTCCTTGAGAGTGTCTGCCCCCCTGCCTCTGAAATATCTTCCTCTTCCTCTTGAATGCATACTGTAACAAAAAAATTACTTGTGCTGTAAAAATTTTGCTGCAAAATTTTACTCTTAATGGGAAGGAAAAATATAGTGTCAATACACAAAACTCTGTAAATATACAAAACTACACAGTGTATTCAACTGGATAGCGCTCCAACAAAGGTATATTTACATCTTCTCAATCACCAAGGGGCAGTGAGCGTGGATTGTAAGGCGCAGTTGGCATTCTCGCCTGGTGCACTCACATGAAAATGAGAAAACGAGTCTATATTCCTGTTACGCAGTAATTTGTCACCGTTGGTCACCGTCCTTGTTAACCCCCCGCTGTCACACATTGGAGGACACATTTACGGGCCTGTGACCAGTGACATAACTTGAAAACACTTGCATTGAGGTCTCCTGAGTATGAAGTTCAATAACCCTGAAGACACCCTCTGAAGATTAACCTTGGAAGATGCCTTTTTTCCATTAGCGCGGGTCCACAGTGTCTGACCCGCGCCAATGTCTCAGTCCCTACAAAGAGGGCGCGCCCGTAGACGCTCTTTCGTAGAGCACGGCCCGCGCCACACAATTTGGGCATGATTTTTGGCCAGCGCATGCTAGAATGCTTTGAAGGAAAAAGCCCATAAAAGCAGTCGGGCGTCGGTTTTTCTATCCAAGGCAACTCAACTCAATGGTTATTTTGGGACATTACCAAAAACTCAGAATGTGTCCACATACAATGCATATCTCCTCTCCCCCCATCTATAAAGGCCTGTCTCCCCATATTGAATGGGCTAGTTTTTGGAGCGAGTGTTAATAGTGCCAAGAGTGAACAAGCTAGTGAGAGAGAGATAGTATTGAGCTAAGAGCTGAAAGAGAGGTTATGCTGCCGGATTGTGGAGAGAGAAAGTGACTTTGTAAGACATGTCAGACTGACTGCCGACCCAGCTAGAGGAGATTTGCAGTGTCAAGCCTTAAGTGGTTGTAATTCTTCTCTCTTTTCTATTAATGATAAGCGACTGTTATTATGGTTCCATTCATGTGTTCTACTGGTAATATGTGAATTATATCCTGCTTGACTGATATATAGCTGTAAGATTTCGGATTTTATGCTTGTTTGTAGGTTGTTCTTCATTTGTGCAGGTGTCCATGCGTGGAGCGCAAGGATAGCGACCGGCCAGAGCTAGAGGACAGGAGCGACACTTCTCCCACGGCAAACAGCGTTGGATCCCAGGTTGGTCTCCTTGATCGACTTCTAAATTGTATAGTTAGGAACTTGCATGCAGCGTGATTGATTGTTGCTAGACCCCTGTGGGGATAGTGGGATCGCCTCTGTCCGCAGAGGGGATTTACCTCCGCAACAATTCCCAATAAGAGACCTTGAGCTTTGATACCTCCTTGCAACTATACTAGCACGTTACTAAAAATACAGTGACTAATATTGATGTTTTTCAACACTTAATCCCAAAATTGAATAAAAGTTATCTATTCAACATTCCATTGGTCATAAGTCCATGGATTTTTCTGAAGACAAATGTACTGCACAAATTGGTTACAAAAATTAAAGTCAAAAAGGTTACATAGCATTCCTGTCGAAATAAATGCACTTGCAATCCTCGTTGTTTGACATGACAAGAAAGAAGACCAGCCGGAATTATGCTCATCACATATTAATGTAACGCTGCAGAGATGAGCTTTAAATTGTGCTCATCACATATTAATGTAACGCTGCAGAGATGAGCTCTAAATTATGCTCATCACATATTAATGTAATGCTACGTCCAAATTTCGTTTCCGACAATGCCTCACTTCACTTCAACAGAGGAGTCTGCAGAAGCCAAAAAGTCGGATTTCTGACTTAAAATCGAACAATTGTGGCGCAAACAGGGCATGGATTTCTAGGTCAAATTGAACAACTGCAAATGTGAAATGAACTACTGCGTCAGGGGAAGTAGGGACGTAACCAAGACATCAAAATAAACAGTTTAACTCAATGCCAGGGAAGATGGTGATGGTCCTCTCCGCTCCACCAATTGTTCCCTTGGAGGAGTAATTGACACACGAGCACCTTAAAAGAGATGAATATCTTTGTGATCCGAGTGTATGCTTGTTGTTATGCATCCAGACCTTCAAAACACCCTTCCCAACACCAATTTCGTTACAAAATTGTTGCACAATAACCTCATCCCACAGTCTGGTGGTAGGGTTTTGGAAACAGTCAAAACGATGGCCACGACAATGATAACATGGACAACGAAGAGAAGATCAAGAGGCACCAAGGCGCGCAGCTTGTACTCAATGGAGGGCACGTGGTTTTACACGCAGCAAAGGTTCATGCAAGAGGCACGAGGTTTTACACGCAGATAACGCTGGTGAACGTGAGGTCCGGGGTTCAAAACACACCAGAGGTTCAAAATGGATATGGAAAGCTGCAGAAACGCAAAGAAGTGGTGCATCGATGTCATCAATAGCATGACACAAGGGTTTCTGGCCCTCTTTACAGGAGAAGGAGAAATACGCCATTTCAAAAAATTTAACGCACAGGACAGTGCTTCTTTTTATGTCAAGACAGCGCTTCTTTTATGAAACGTTTATGGACAGTCAGGACAGCGCTTTTTTTGTGAAACGTTTATGGACAGTCAGGACAGCATGGGCAGCGCTGGACAGTGTGGACAGTATGGAGGGGGAAGCTACCATGTCAAGAGCAGCTAATTATATGGAGGAGCAGATCAGCTATATGGAGAGCAGACTCGGAATTACAAGAGACATAAAAGCGTTGGCTCTGATACCATGTCAGGCCAGGTAGTAACTCCATAAGGCAAAAATGATTCAATTATTCTATTCCATCAGGTAGGTCTTCATTATATACATGAGGGAGAGACTATTCAGTTCGTCTCCGATGACTGTTCATATTTCCTATTTATCTATTTACATAAATTCACCCAATCACAAGGATTAGGTGTCAACAAAAAGAAACTCAAGGTATGTTTTATTTGTTGCAAATCTTCTTCTTATAAGAAGGTATGATTATTCTTCATTTAAAATTTTCTTTGTATTACTAACTCTCTTATGTCTACGGTTTTGAATCATAAAGATTCTTGTTAGTTTAATTGATCAGTAGATTGAATCTACCATTGTCATATTATCTCTTACCATTTGTTCATTTTGGTGAAAACCTAACCTTTAGGGTGTTGAAATTTCTAAGTATTACCCGTTAGAAATTTTATATGTATTATTCTGGTTTATTTCGCCTACTTGTTTAAATATTAACAAGATATTAATCCATATAAATATTGAAATAAACACAATACAGTCTCAACCATCAACAGATCAACAACTCAAAGAAAACAAACACACAAGTGACATTGTTATTTTTGAACAACTCGTCCCCGAAAAAACCCAACTTGGGAAAAATGGTGCAGCAATTCTGAAGATTATTTTATTATGCAGTCTTTATAAGTACAACTAGGTGCCAAACCAGCTCACCCGAAAGAGAAAATAAACCTGCAGTAATATCTCTCTATACGGAAGTAGATATTCAGAAAGTTTTCCCCACAAAACCCTCTCCAGCACAATTTGAAGCCCAGTGTTAGCCCACTTGGCCTCTGCATCCGCCCGAAACTCACTCAATTAGCCCTCTGAGGCTCTGGGCAGCCTCTATGGCCCTCTGCTTCACTCCTGCAGCCTCTGGGTGGATGACGCAGGCCCTTCTAGCCTCTCTGCAATCCCTTCTGCCTCTGCATGGCTCCCTCTGGCTAAACACATGCCTCTCTATACTTTTGCACTGGTCTCTTAGCACTATCTCTACCTCTCTGTCTCATACTCACTGCCCCTCGTTACAATTGATCATTGATTTGACTTTCTCTTAGCAAACCCCGCTCTAGAGAATTGAATGACTGATCACTCTGGTGTATTCTCCAACTGACCCTCAAGCCTCCTCTTATACTTTTCCTATTTTTCCTTCAAAGGCCAAGATTAAATCTCTAATCAATGGCTAAGATTAGATTTGGATTGATCCATGTCCTTTAGAACCTTCTAACCCAGTTTTATATTAATACCCATTAATATTTTATTTTTCCTAAGTTTAGACTTAGGAACTCCATTAAAAATATTAATTAATTTAATATCTCCTAAACTGAATAGAATCTGCCCAAACCATTTCTGGGTCTTGGATATCTCATTTTCTTTAGCCTCTCCACTAATTTTCATGGCTAGAGCACAACTGATTCTACGCCAAATCAAAACTCCCTCTTAGCAAGGATTATGCTCTAGTAATACTCCACACCAAGCATCACTCCAATTGTACGGCACCGGTACAAGTGTTAATGCTAGGCCTCCCTGCCCAACATCATTTGCACTGCTTCCCATGGCTCTGCCACTACCACTATTGCATCCGTACGACAACGCCCTCTACATTTGTGTTATTGTTGGTCCTTTCTCCCAACACATCTGCACTGCAACCCCCTCTCATCGTGCTACATTGTGCTACTGCTCACTGCTACTACACTGCAACTCAGTTACTGAGAAGTAAGTAACTGATCCACCCAACTACTGACATCCCTGTGACACTAGAAACACTCCTGATGTTGAAGCTCTCTCTGCCACTATCAAGTGCTCCCTCTGCAATCTCTGCGCCACTGCAACAACTCCCTGCCTCTCACACCAGTGCAAACCTCTATGTGTCATCCTACACTATTGCAACATCCTTTGTTCCTCTTGTACTACTGCAAGCCTCTCTGCACTGCGAAGGAATATTGCACTATAGCACTCTCTTCTGCTTCATCTGCATCCGTCTCTACTGACATCTGCCATCCTGCTACTCTCACTTTGGGGCTCCCATAGCAAGGTATAATCCAAGAGGTTGGGTACCTCAAGGATCCTACCCTTCATCGCCTGTAGTCTTCCTAAATACATCTCGATGTCTCCCCACCTCTTCTCTAGAGATACATGAGCACTCATGGCACAATCATCATCCTCTTCTACCTCCTTTTCCGCCTTTTCTGGCACTGCCTTACATTCAGACGCCTCTCCCTTTCTCTTCTTCTTCGAACATTGGTTCGCATAATGCCCCAGTTCCCCACAATTGAAGCACTTGACCTTGGAGAGGTCCTTTTTCTTCCTCTTCTCCTACTTCTCTGTAGATGCCAGATTTGCATCCTCTTCCTCTTCTTTCTTGATCCAGACTCCTTTGCTGCTACTTCCCGTCTTGGACAGTCATCTAATCTCTTCTTAAGTTATTGGTGAAGAGCCACCCACAATTCTTCGCAATATGGAAAATTCGCTTTGCCCAAAATACTCTGGATGAATGTCTCCCACTCCTTGGAGACTGCGTTTAGAGCGGTCCTTACCATCAACTCTTGATCCAACGTGGCCCCTATGGAAGTCAGTTTGTCACAGATCTCCTTCAATCTACAGAGGAAGTGATCTATCTGCTTCCCCTTCTACATCTGGTATGACTGCATTTGATTCTCAAGTGGCATCTTCCTCTGCACAAAAGTATGTCGGTACAACGTATTCAAGGTGTACCACATTTCCTTTTACGTCTTCTTTTCGGCAATATGTTGGACCACGTGGTCCTTGAACCCATCAAGGATGATGCATTTCGCCTTGGCCATTACTTCCTTGTACTTTTCATTGTTAGCCGGGTCAACTGGGATAGCCATTGTTCTTAAGGCAAAGGCCTTGATGCGATGTCTATCTAGAATGGACACGATCTTGGCCTTCCAGACCACAAAGTTGGATGCCCCATCCAACTTGTCCTGATCCCTCAATCCATTCATGGCCATCTCTCTGCTCTTCCTTTCAACTCCTTCGAGTCTCTCTACTTTCCTTTGGAAGTTCTCTCTCTACTCCCCACCTAGAAGTTCTCTACTAGACTCCCTCTAAGTCTCGATTTCTCTCTTGGAAATCCTCCTACCAACTGTCAAGTCGCACCTCTCCTAATCTCATATGCACCTACAACACTGATCTGGATTTCTTGGCTAGAAATCCTCCTAAGTAGCGACTCCCTCTACCTTGGCTTTTCCCTGTTAGTTATTGTTCTGC
Organism: Pinus taeda; assembly: GCA_000404065.3. NCBI lineage: Eukaryota > Viridiplantae > Streptophyta > Pinopsida > Pinales > Pinaceae > Pinus > Pinus taeda. The sequence goes on along the minus strand of APFE030566608.1, from coordinate 4,198 downwards.
GTCGGCAGCAACAACACCCCACCAGCTTCAATCCCCGCAAACTACCCACAGCTTCCTATGCCCCAGTGACTAAAGGACTAAGCCTCTAGGCTCTGTGCAATCCCAGCATTAGCTAAAATGCTCCCTTGGCCAACTGCATCAACCCTCCTAGTCTCTGTGTGGCTCTTCGTGAGCCTTTTCTGCCCTCCTTAGTGTCTGCGTTGGCCTCTCTCTAGCCTGAACTGATGACGCAATCCCTCTGCATCAACCCTTCTCTACCGCTTTCTGCAAGGAAAAGCTTCTATCACTTGGGACAGTTGTTTCTGCTACAAAGGCTCTGCTTCAGCTAGTGCCTTCAGCGCTCTTGTGATCTACAATCACCCTATGATACCATGTTGAAATTTCTAAGTATTACCCATTAAAAAATTTATCTGTATTCTTTTGGTTTGTTTCGCCTACTTGTTTAAATATTAACAAGATATTTATCCATATAAATATTGAAATAAACACAATACAGTCTCAACCATCTATGGATCAACACTTGAAAGAAAACAAACACACAAGTGACACCATTATTTTTGGACCACTCGTCCCCGGAAAAACCCAACTTGGGAAAACCGGTGCAGCAATTCTAAGGGTTATTTTTTTATGCAGTCTTTCTGAGTACAACTGGGTGCCAAATCGGCTCACCCGAAAGAGAAAACAATATCGCAGTAATACCTCTCTATTCAAAAGCAGATATTTGGAAATTTTGCCCCACAAAACCCTCTCCAGCACAATCGAAAGCCCAGCGTTAGCCCACTTGGCCTCTACATCCACCTGAAACTCATTGTGTCAGCCCTCTGAGGCTTTGCACAGCCACAGAGGCCCTCTATGTCACTCATGCAGCCTCTCTGTGGATGACACAGGCCCTTATAGCCTCTGTGCAGTCCCTTCTGCCTCTGCGTGCTCCCTCTGGCTCAGTGTCTGCCGCTCTCTACTTTTGTGGTTGTCTCTTGGCATTATCTTTGCCTCTCTGTTTCGTACTCACTGCCCCTCGCTGCAACTGATCACTAATTTGACTTTCTCTTAGCAACACCTGCTCTAGATAATCGAATGATTGATCGCTCTAATGTATTCTCCAACTGACCCTCAAGCCTCCTCTTATACTTTTCATGTTGGTCATTCAACGACTGAGATTAAATCTCTAATCAACGGCTAAGATTATATTTGGCTTTATCCATGTCCTTTAGAACCTTCTAACCCGGTTTTATATTAATACCCATTAATATTTTATTTTTCCTAAGTGTAGACTTAGGAATTCCATTAATAATATTAATTATTTTAATATATCCTAAACCAAGTAGAATCTGCCCAGACCATTTCTGGGTCTTGGATATCTCATGTGATTTAGCCTCTCCACCAATTTTCACGGCTAGAGCGCATCTAATGCTACCCTAAATAAACATAGGTTTTACTATAAAACCATAGCCTTTTGATGCTTAGGGTAGATGATGTTAACAATGAAACCCTAAGTTTACATAGGGTTTGATAATAAAATTCTAGAACATAAGATTAAATCCTTCTCTATTGATGGTTAGGGTTTTTTGATGTTATAGAACCCTAAGCTTTTAAAGGTGTTGATAATGTCTAGGTTATATGATAAAACCCTAGATTTTGAGGGTTTGATGAATTAGGGTTTATGAACAAAACCCTTGTAATAGTCCTAGGAATGAAACCCTAGGTGTGCATCTTTCGTATGATTGAAACCCTAGCCTGATCAAAAAAAAAAAAGTATATATATTTTTGGAGTTTGATGTATGTATTTAGGGTTTATGATAAAACCCTTAGTAAGATATAAGAAAATAATAATGAAGCCCCAAATATGAAATTCTAGAATGCTAACTTGATTGTTGATATCCATGATCTAGTTTTATTAATAAAATATAGGGTTTGTGACAAAACCCTAATAGAGTTTGACATGAAATTCAAAGGCATGATATTGAAAATGTTATGATTGAATTGCTAACTTGATTTATTTGATATCTAAGGCTTTAAGTCTCAATGATGTAATCTAGGGTGTGTGGCAACACCATAACAAAGTTGTTGAAGTCTAAGATATAAGAGATGTAATTCTTGTTAATTGTGAACCTAACTAGGTTTAAGTTTTTGATATCTAAAGCTTTTGATTTTATTGTAATAACATGCTAACCCCATTTTAAAGTTAATTTCATGCTCTTGTATATTTGTAGTTGGTTGTACTTGTTGTTGAAGACTTGCCAGTGCATGATCTTCAAGATGTTGAAGACATTCACCTACCTCATAATTAAAGATAACTTGATAATAATGATGAGCATGTTGGAAAGAGGGAGTTGTGGGAATGATGATGAGATTAAAGGTGAATAGTGAACTTGTTGCCATAGAAAAAATTGTTCTGGAGGAATAAAGCTTTGAAATTTTGAAGCTTCTTCGATGATATGATGATACAAATAAAAGAGCTTGTGTGGTTGGAAGAAGGAAGTTATTGTTATAAATAAGAAGCTTGGATAAAGAAAGGGTATATCTCTCTAGTTAAGAGGGAGGGCATATTGTGACAACTATAAGACCTTGAAGAAAGAATGTGATTGGAGAATATCTAAATCACTATAGATGGTTGTTCATGATTAATGAAGTTATAAACAATATTTAGATGTTCTTGAAGAAGTGTTGAGGTTGAGTTTGGTGCTACTGGAAAATTGAAGAGTGAAGCTTCCGACGAACTGTGTTTGGATAATATGATGATGATCTAAGCAACATCAGAATATGTGAAGACCCGAAAGTTTGTGTAACTTCTCTATATTTGAAAGTTTGTTACTAATTGGGGTTGTGATTGTAGAAGTATATCTCTCCATAAGAAAGTTGAACATCTTGGATGCATGCTTGGAATGGTGTATATATATAGTTTAGTTGATAGGGAGAGATGAACCATCTTGGAGCAGCAAGAAGCTTGGGACGAAATATGGTCAGCCTATGATGATGTCTAGATCTCGAAGTAGGGAGGGTGTCATTGGTCTTGTGGAGCTCTAACCTTCGATATGATACCTAGATACCTGGTTTGGTGTTAGAGTTGGAAGTTTGATGGTACCTAAGTGACTAAAGCTTGGAACACACCTTCCTCCCACCCGGTTAGATACTTTGGTCAAGTATCTAATTTGTAGCACTGTGTGTGCTATGACTCTTCGTAGAATATATCATTTTGAGTTCATCCTTATATATATATATATATATATATATATATCCTAGTTAAGGAGTGTTGAAGAATGTAACTAATGTCGGTCTTGATAATTATATGAGCCATGATGTAATGTATTCGTCAAATGAAAGAAAAAGAAATTCTATTATTTATCAAGCATAGGTTTCATGCTTTGTTTATTTGTTTCTAGGTCAAAGCCTCCATTGTAGGCTTCTAGGGTTTATGTCTTCGTTCTTTGTCATCGTTTAATAGACCCTTCTTGGGCTTTGTATATTAAGAAAGAACAATAATTTTATGTAAAATGACTCAAATAACTCTCCTCCATAAAGTCGACTTCAAAAGGAGCCAGAAACCATTGAATATTGTCAGCTACATGACCTCATTTAGACACTTGACCAAGCAAGTTCGATTTGCAATTGCAGGAGGAAGAAAGAAGAGTGGAGACAAAGAAAACCCTAGCAAAGAAGGAGATACATGTCAAGCAAAAGAAAGTCGAAATTCTCTCTCCTATGACATACATGTGAGTTTCTACATTGTTGCAGGTGTTAGCGCTTGAGATTTCACCTCAGGCTGAGAAAGGCAAACCTTCAAGGCAACATCAAACCATTTCACCTCGTAGCTAGCCCTACGGGGTATGAGAAGGTTCTCTCCGGTCAATCTCGTTAAATTTTCAATGGGAAGAGATGACCAATCAAGGTAACACAGATATTACGCTAGTAAACTGATTTGAAAGTTGATTTGGGGGTTTTTTGGGGTTTTTTGGTGGCAAGTTGAGGATCTACAATTTAGGGTGCGGGGATTGAGCTCAGTTTTTGCAGGTGGGTCTTTGGGGCAAGGTAGGAGTTTGTGCTGATGCTTTTAGCTAAGATGGATGATCAAGGAGGAAAGAGGAGAAGCTAAGGAGGGCAAACAATGACTTTGAATCCTCTTTAGACAATGGAAAACATAAATATTAAACAAAATTGAAAGCTGAGCATGGCATGCATGAATTCAAACTTTATCACTTCT
>APFE030566601.1:2941-47931 GCA_000404065.3 Pinus taeda | reverse complement strand
TCTCTCTCTCCCCCCCCATCGAGTCCACTCTCTTCCCCTATCACTCACTCTCTCTCAAGTCCTCTCTCTTTTCCTTTCCCTCTCTCTCTCTAACATCCAATTCTTTCTCTCTCTCTCCTTAAATAGGTGAATATATCCCCCTTGTATCCATCTCTCTTTCTTTGTCTATTTCTCTATTCCTTAAACATACATACTCTTTCTTCATATGTCCCTTGTTACTCCCTCTCTCTGCACTCCTCTCTTTCTATTTATTTATTCATCCCTCCCACTCTCCCCCTCCAACTACATCTCTTTGTCGATGCCTCTCTCCTCTCTCTCAAGTCCTTTATTTTATCCCTCCTCTCTATGTATTTATTCTTCCCTCCCCCTCTCCCTCTCCAACTCCATCTCTTTATCCCTTCCTCTCTCCTCGTCTCCCTCAAGTCCTCTTTTTCATCCTTCCTCTCTCTCCCTTTTGCTACTACCTCCCTCACTCTTCCCCCATCTCTCTCTCTCTCTCTCTCTCTCTCTCTCTCTCTCCAATCCTCTAACACTCTCCTTCCCTCTCTTTCTCTCTCCCATCTCCATATTTATTTCTCCCTCTCCCTCTTTTACCCTTATCTAACTCTCTCACTCCTCTCCCTCTTGCTCTCTTCATTCGTCCTCCCCCTTTCCTTCATTTTATCTCCACATATTCCTTGTCACTATCACATGAATACTCCCAAAAAAAAGTTAACTTTAAATAAGAACCAAAACATATCCTTCAACAAAATAAACCGCCTTCAATTACCAAAAGAGTTAACTAAAAAATTTAAACAAAACGTATGACCAAAAATTTAAATATGGCAAAGTAACCCAAGATGAAAACACGATAAAAAAACCATATAAGGCCTCCAAACAATAAACAAGCAATTAACAAGGCTAACGAGAATTGTAAATACATATCTATTCAAATAAGAACTCCTAACAATGAAGCAAAGCTATGCAAGTAACTTATGAAAGAAAAACCACTAAAAAATGCAAGGAATTTGTCTCCAAACCTTTGCAATGACATTTCTAAGCCTAAAGGGATGACAACTTCATCTCCTTTAGCATCTATTTCTATTGTATAGAAATGATTGAGGAGAAGACTCAATCACTATTCATTAAAATTCTTAGAAAATATAAGCCTAACAACTTGAATATGGAGTCACAAAATCCATTAAAAAGCTTCCAACATGTAGAAGAACATCAATTCCACTCCAAAATATATTGATTCACCTCCTTAGGAAGCCAAACCTAACCTTGAAGGCTCTTTGGAGACCACCAAAATCAGAAGATGTTAACACCCCAACAAAATACAGAGTTCCATTTCAATTGGGAGAATCCACATCTCCACAAAGTTTAAATTCCCATAGAAATTTCCAACCCACTATAATAGGGAAATCACAACAAATATCATGTCTACTAGAAATGTGAGCTGGTGGCTGATCACCATGAACATACCTTGACAAATAATGAAAAATTATGTTCCCTAACAATAATAAATATGAATATACTCACATTCTCATTCATTTTGAAGTGCCCACCTTTAATACCTATGACTATTTGGATCTCCTCCTAATTTTTAAGATGTTCATTAGATAATCTTGTACCTTTGTGGTGGTTCTCAAAGGCCTTGACATAAAATCCCTACTCAATGTAAGGAATTCCTTAAGGCTTAACCTCATAGAGTATGGTTATAACTTAGGAGAGGTGAACACTCAACACAAAACAATGAAGATTCCACTCCACTAAATTGAATTTATACATTGAATTAGCCACAGATTCAATACTTGGTGTGTTAATTATCAACTACTCTAAATATTAGTTTATCTCCTACTTACATCATTGACCAATATTTCATCGCTCGAATATGAATATATGTATTGGTTATGATTTTGAAACATCGCCTTAATCAATACCTATATGTTAACTCGTTTGTTAGTCTAAGTTTTGCCTATCGTATCCCATCACTTTAACAATTTTGATTAAATTCTATTGATTTATATTCTTGCCTTATTGAGATCTGAGAATTTTGATGCACTTGATAAATTTTTTTTCGGCCATACTCTTGAACTCCTTGAAGTGCTAAAATACATCACTCTTAATCTTTATGAAATAAAACCATGTGTACCAAGATCTACTATCAACAAAAATAAGAAAATATCATGCTCCACCAAGATATCTAGTTTTCATAGGTCCACATAAAACAATTTGAATAAAATCAACCATTTCCCTCAACATTTTTTTCTTTACGTATAGGAAATTTTTCTCTATGTTTCTTTCCAAGTACACATGCTTCACATTCAACATGATCTTTTTTCATAGCAATAAGACCTTCAGCCATTGTGTTCATTTAAAGTAACATGAAATCATTGTGATTTAGATCGCATCACTTTGACGTCATAACTCTATCATTGACATTGTTGTAGATTTCAGTGCTTGATTAATTGGTGTGGTCACATCCATCTTATATAACCCTCCAACTATGGTACATGTGTCAATAACATAGTGATCTTGAATATATTTCACAACACATTGTAATTTAACAAATCCTACATTGAAATATTGCCTCCCTTGTTATTGTCTCATGGTTTTCATTTGCATGGTTGTTTACCCTTGGCTACTAATGCCAAATATGATCCATTTGAGCCCAAATTAAAGAACTTCATCCTCTCCTCCTCTTGTAGAAAAAATCTTGTCAATTCATGAATTGTGGGTCACTTCTTTGGCTGAGATAATTGAAACAAAAAAATTGATAATCTTGCACTAAGCTAGTTGACTTGATTATGAATAAGTAAATACTAGACAAATTTTCACCAATATACCCTAACCTCTCCCTTAAATATTTGGCACGACACATGAAATTGGTTATATTTTTGTTTTCTTCCATTTTGAGAGATAAAATATTATTCTTGAAAAGCAAGAAACATTTTGTATTTGTTGTTTCATATAAACCCTTTAGAACATCCCATGTTTCCTTGGATGTCTTGCAATATTTCATGTGAGGAATAATGCTATCCTTTACATACATACACAACAACACCTTTTCTTTCATCTCCCGTTTCTCCCAATGAGGAACATAAGTTGCAATAGTGAGTTTGGGCTCATCCCCACTAACACTTCAAGACAAATTATAACTTTCTAGAATTGTTAGCAACTTGAATTTCCCATTCACATAATATGCTCCATCAAGTTTATTGGACTCATTCTAATAAGTACCAACCATAATATTTAACATGATGGAAAAAAAAATATTCCTCTAACCAACAAAATGCAACCAAATATACCATATCTAAAGTGAAATGCACCCAAATTCACTATATCCATAAAGGTCTTACAAAGAAAAATGATAAATACAATCACTTTAAATAAAATCTCATTTATGGAATTTTCTTTTGATTAACTTTTCAACACAATCACTTTTAGCACACTTCTAAAATCCACATTTCTTAAAATCCACTTTTAAAATCCTTATTTATCCTTTAACAATACCCAATTTAGTTCCATAAAGAAAAACCTCAAAGAAACTATCTTGACTCTTAGGAAAGCATTGAGAAAACACTAGAAAAAATCAATCTCTCTATTCAAAGTAATCCGGATCGACAGTGACTATCATGGGGTTTGGCTCAGCTGGAGGACAAAATTGCACAGTTCTTGAGAGGAGCAGTCTAGACTCTAGGAAGGTTGGACACACAAAATGTACCCAATTTCTGGATGGAGCAAGCTGCAGGAGCCTATGATGCAGGAGCTTTCAGCTCAACATTATCATTGCGTTTTAGTATACATAGGGGGTCTTGTGTTTCAAGGATGTTGGTTTCCTAGGTATTGCATTAATGTAATTACTAAGAGTTTTGAGTTATTTTAATGAGAGAAGCTAGAATATGATTTAATTCAATATAGTGAGGGATATTTGTAAGTATTCTCTAATATAGGATAATATGAGAGATTGAGGATAGTTGAGAGAACTGACAGATTTGAGAGTTGATTGTAACTCAGATTATGAGTTATTCATGATTTTGTGGATTTGAGAGAAACATTAGGGATGACAGGGATATTTTAGGATTATGTGGAGAAGCTTATAGATCTAAACTAGGAATTCGTTTTAGAATCCTTTTGTATAAATGCAAGCCAAAAAGGCATAGGGATAGCTTGGAGAGGTTGAATAGGATAACCAATTAGAGTGTGATTCTAAGCCTATGGGCAACTTGTAAATCACAGGCCACTATCATTAGAAGATTAGGCCAAAGTTAGAGAAAATATGTAATTATTTGTTCATCAATACAAATATTTAATTCCAAGCCCATATAGATGTGTGATTTGAATGTTGAATGATAAAATTATAGCGAATGAGAGATTTCCATAGATATATGTATGCATACAGAGTTTGACCGAATACACAGAGACAAGGATGGCATGAAGGATTAAAAGTAAAACTAATGTTGCGGGCGATCATGATTAAAGGACTCATAGAATTAAGCTCAGAGGGAGTTGTGCAATGTAATAGTGGAAGGATGAAGAACAATCGAAATAACCGAAACCACGGAGAAATGTTGGAGAAATGGCATAAAATCCAATTAGAAAGGCAAATGAAAGAATGAAGTGTTAATGCATAGGCACCGTTGCATTTACCAGATCAACCAATGGGATCAGATTGCATGGAAGGATCGTTTTTAAAATCCCGCATCGTAACATTTAAATGGTAAGGAATTAATTTTCGCCCACATGGATTTGCAACATGCGACATCATTGTGAACCATTGGATCGTATTCCCTGATCAATGATGGACGAGCTTTAATAAATCTCGCATCACAATGCTTCATTGATGAGTGAACTAACCTTTGCCACAATCAATTGCGATATGTGCTTGCAATGTCAGATGCAATTGGAGACTTGATCGCATTGCAAATATCCACAGGAGATAGAACTTAGCCCTTGACCAAAGCGACATGCGATGTGGAGCAGGTTGATAAGGATTTGCAATGTGCAATAGAAGAAGCGGTCTCGAGAAATAAATGAATGTGGTTTATATTATATCGATGTCCAATGTGTTATCGAATATTGGATGCAATAAGAGTCGTGTTAGTGTGACTGCAAGGATTGTGATTATGATAAGCCATGCATTGACAAGTGTCTAGAGGTGAGGAATAAGTGGAAAGATATGATTATGTATGCTTCATGAATATTTCTATTATAAAAGGGTTTATCAATGAAATAGCACTGATAGAAGGTTGCGAGGTTTAAGTCTGCAAATAACTAAAGAATAAGTGTGGGGTTGGTTATATATGCGGGCATAGAGAATTAATCAAGGTGTTATAAACTTTATAAGGGGTGAGTTATAAAATCTCAAGAAAGGATTTCTTAAGAGCCGACTCTGCTTAAGTAATGAATCATTCTATAGAGAATAAACAAAGGGGGCCTTGAACCATTAGATGATTGATTATTTAGCTCAGCAAACAGTTAAAATTCCCAGAAAAAATAGGTTTATGCATTTTACATCCGTACTATGGATAAAAGCCTGGCTTTCCTGCATCAGAGTGGTACCAAAGTAGAAGAAGATTCTATGTGCAAAATAACAGACGGAGTATTGTTGACAGTTGGTGATCTCAACGAAGCTAAATCTGGGAGATTGGTAACAGGAATAGTAATCTTATAATTTCTGCATTTTGATAGAATATTTAGATTTTGAGAAAAGTAAGTAAGTGATTTATGGCCAATGAATCCATATAATTGGAGAAGAATAGTTAATTTCTTAGAGGCAGGTGAGTAATAATTAAGAAGATATTGCAGAAACATAAAGAATCCACAACGACGTTTTGAAGAATGGAGATTCACTGAAATGTGACGAGTGGATGGAGATTGCTTGTGAAATTAGGTAGGTATTGTTTTATTTAACTTTGATTTGAGTTTTGCTGGATAAAGAAATAGATTGAAGATTGATAGTTGGAGCTAATGAAGTATCTCAACAAAAGAAGATCGAGCCTTAATATGTAGTAATGAAGGAAACTGGTAAGGATTTCTGAGTGGAAGAAAACTCACCGAAGGAGAAATTGTTTCTCACAGTTAAGATTTGCCAAAATAAAGCCGGAAGATTGAAAGAAAGAACCAAATTATAATCTGAAAGTTTGCACCGTGGAAGCATGAAGATCTGCTGAAATAGATTTGCAGAAATGGTGAGATCTTGAATATAGGTGAAGGTATGCAAATTTGTCTTATGATTTGTAGATATTGAATGAGTGAAATTTTAGAACATGATTACAATAGTTAAATTGTAAGAGGGATGTTTGCAAGTTATTGAAGCAACAGAGCTTGAATATATAGTTGAAGGCTCACGAAAATAATAGTCCATTCAAAGTGTAGGTTAATGGGGAGACAAGATTGGATAGAGATCTTGAAGGCAATTCCACAGAGGATGTGGGTAGAATTGCTAAGAGATAAAAGAAGTTGGTAAGAGTTTCTAAGTGGAAGTAGAATGTGGCAGAACCTTGAGGAATTCCAACAGGGATTGTATAAAGAGGACAATTTTGTTCTTAGAAGATGCAGATGAGTTGAATCCTAGAAGGAGCAAAGAGAAGTTCTCAAAGGAGGTTCTAGACATAGAGAACCAAGTGCTTGCCAAAATACTAAGTAAAGAGGAGATCTTGGTGAGGTAAGTGGCAGAAGGGAGGACTTGTTGTTGTAGAGGCTTTAGTGCAGCTCATAGTGAAGCGAGTGAGGAACTCATAGAGATGGAGAGGACGATGACTAGTGACAGTCATAACAGATGTTCTAAAAGAGATCATAGAAAAGGACCAAAGGTGAAGTGATGCCAAGGAAAATGGCACAATAATGAGTGATGAAGAATATGATAAAGAAATGGCTGAGATAATAGTTCATCTTGGAGTATTAATGGAGATGTTGCAGGGAAATGAGACAAACCAGAAATATGATTATGTCATGAGAAAGAAAGTGAAGTGGGAGAGGCTACTATAGAAGAAGAATCAATAGGTGAATATGCAGTTAATAATGGAGCTGAGGGATCTTGAATAGATTTTAGATGTCAAATTGGAGAAATAGAAGTTTTAAAGAGTTGAGCTACAACAAAAGGGAGATGTTGAAGAAGATGTGGAAATTTTGATATGTGAACCAGAACGTGGACCATTAATTTTTGAAAGTGATGGAGAACCAGAGGAGTTAAATCATATGCATGATTTGGAGCAGCCAAAAGGCTTCATGACTAAAACATCAAATGAAACCATAAGGACTTGCGATTTTAAAATTGATTATTTGTTTATGGTTGCAGGTTTGGAAGAATATAGGAAGCCTTTTACAGTTGTCAAAAACATGAAAGAATACCTTCTAGAAAATGAAAGTTTTGAAGAAGAGTATGGCAAGGAGACTCAAAAAGAAACAATTCGCTACAGTGAACAAGTGCAGAGAGGCATCATTTGAACACATGGTGTGGAAAAGAAACTTGGTGACTATCTCAAAAGTTCTTTGAGTTTGAATTAGTAGACTGATGTACTAACAAAAGGGTTAAAGGAGATATCAAAGCGACATACTAAAAGGTTTCCAGAAGAATAAGAAGATGTACAAAAGGCTTATATTTTTTATTTTGATGATTGTCGTATAATTGCAGATTTTGTTTCAGAAACTGGAACATATTTGGCACACGTGGGGAAGAACATCTACTGAAGGATTTGAAGAAATATTTAGCAGAGGAAGAAGGACCATGTGATGATGAGTCAATAGCAAATGAAGAAATGGGAGATTGTGTGAAATTACTAAAATTCACTCCAAGTAAAATCGTTAAATTATATAGAGATTTAGACCTTCAAAGGAGGAAGTTGGAAGAGCATAGGTTAAATGTTTAGGATAGATTGTTGATGAAGGATGACAAAGAAGTTTTCATTAATGAAAGTCAAGAAGAAGTTGACAGGTATAGAAAACAGAAGCAGAAAGACAATATGACATCACCTGAAAAGGTGCAAGGCAATAGTGAACAAGAGAGTAAGGATAAAAGAGTGGCAGTATTAATGGAAATTCAGTGATTAAGAGTTGAAGGCAATCAACAAACAAAGGATGTACTCAATAGATGAATTGATTTGATAAGAAGGTTAATTATGAAAGTGTCTCAAAAGAAGATAAAAACAAGAAAGAAAAGGAGAAATAGAAAGAGGAAGAGAACAGTAGACTATGAAAGCATGGAAAGTGGAGCATTACCGCATAAGGTATGGAGACCTGGAGAACAACAATAGATAACAACAATAATAAAACAATTGACAAGTAAAGACAGATTAGAAAGTAAATTCTAGGATCCAGGAGGAAGCAATTATCCAGACTTATGACTAGGTGGTCATAAATTTTCTTACATGGGGAGTCTGATGCAGGAGCATTCAACTCAACATTATGATTGTATCTTAGTATACATAAGGGTTCTGGTGTTCCATGGAAGTTGGTTTCCTATGTATTGAATTAATGTAATTATTAAGAGTTTTGAGTGATTTTAATGAGAGAATCCATAATAGGATTTAATTGAATATTTTGAGGAATATTTGTAAATATTCTCTAATATAGGAGAATATGATAAATTTAGGATAGTTGAGAGAACTGAGGGATTCGAGAATTGATTGTAAAACTGAGATTAGGAGTTAGTTCATGATTTTTTGGATTTCAGATAATCCTTAGGGATGAGGAAGAGATTTTAGGATTCCGTTGAGAAGCTTATAGATCTAAACCAGGAATTGATTTTAAAATCCTTTTGTATAAATGCAAGACAAAAAGGGATAGACAGAGCTTGGAGAGGTTGAATAGGATAACCAGTTAAAGTGTGATTTTAAGCCTACGATCAGCTTGTAAATCAGAGGCCACTGTCATTAGAAGATAAGGCAAAATTTAGAGAAACCATGTAATTATTTGTTCATCAATACAAAGATTTAATTCGAAGCCCATATAGATGTGTGATTTGAATTTTGAATGATAAAATTATAGCGGATCAGAGATTTACATAGATATATGTATGCAAGTGGAGTTAGACCTAATACATAGAGAGAAGGATGGCACGAAGGGTTATAATGTATCATTGGACTCCATTCAAAGAATCAAAGAAATGTTGTGGAGTGATCATGATTAAAGGACTCACATAATTAAGCTCAAGAGGGAGTCGTGGAATAGTGGAAGGATGAAGAACCATTGAAATAACCAAAACCACCAAGAAATGTTGGATAAATGGTGTAAAATCCAATTGGAAAGGAAAATGAAAGAATGAAGTGTTAATGCACAGGCATCGTTGGATCTACCAGACCAACTGATGAGATGAAATCACATGGAAGGATCGTTGTTAAAATCCTGCATTGCAACATTTAAATGGTAAGGAAATAATATTGGCCCACAAGGGTTTGCGTCATGCAACATCATTATGAACCATTGGATCATATTCCCTCACCAATGTTCGAGGAGCTTGAATAAATCTCACATTGCAATGTTTCGTTGATCAGGGAACTAACCTTGGCCACAAGCGATTGCGATATGCAATTGCAATGTCCAATGCGATCAGAGATCTAATTACATCGCAAATATCCATTAGAGACAGACCTTAGCCCTTAACCAATGCGACATGCGATGTGGAGCGAGTCAATAAGGATTTGTGATGTGCAATGGAAGAAGCAGACCCAAGAAAGAAATGAATGCAATTTATATTATATTGATGTAATATGTGTTATCACATACCAGATGCGATAAGGGTCATGTGTTAGTGTGACTACAAGGGTTGCGATTGTGATAAGGAATCCATTGAGAAATGTGTAGAAGTGAGGAATAAGTGGAAAAATGTATGATTATGTATTCTTTGTGAATATTTCTATTATAAAATGGTTTATAATAAAAATAGTGTCAATATAAGGTTGTGAGGTTTAAGTCCACGAATAACCAAAGCATAAGAGTGGGGTTGGTTATATATATGCAGGCATAGAGAATTAATCAAGGTGTTATAAACTTTATAAGGAGTGAGTTATAAAGTCCTGAGAAAGGATTTCTTAAGAGTTGATTGTGGTTAAGTAATGAATCATTCCGCAAAGAATAAACATAGGGTGCCTTAAACCATTAGATAATTGAATATTTAGCTCGGCAACGAGTTTAAATTCCTCAGAAAAACATGTTTATGCATTTTACATACGTATTGTGGGTAAAGTAAGGTTTTTCCTGCATCAGCCTGGCAATAGAAACTATACAAATCTAGGAGGCAACTCGTATCAAAAAATGCACAATTCTTGAGGGGAACTGGCACTATCTACCGAGATCTTGGGAGTGAAAGTTACAAAACTTCTAGAGGGAGCTCACAGTTTGTTGTCGGGAGCGACTTCTGGAAAAAAATACATTGATACTAGGAGGCTATCTGATCACCTCTACACAGTTTCTAAGTTGAGTGGAATGCTAGGCAGCAAAGGGCTTTCTAAAGAAAATTGCGCAATTTTCCGGGTGAGAAGCTGGTCAACTGACTAGAGGGCTTACTGGAAAAACTGTACAACTTTTTGAGAGAGAGAGGGATGGGCACTCTGTGTTTGTACAACCTATTTGCACAATTTTCTTAGTCAGTGGGGTGGGTAAGGTCTACAACCTCTGTGCAATTTTTGAAGGGAATCATTCCCGCAGTGACTGTCAGGTCAAAATCTTTGGTTGATGATCATGAAGGTTGATTCATCAACTTATGGGCACCATAACTTGAAATGGCCTGCTTGGTGCTTTTGCACTGTTCTAGGTGACATTCAATCAAGTTGAAGGTAGGGTGAGGGTTTGACTGTTAGAGGAGTTCGGTCATCAAAAATTCAACAAAATGACTAAATGTGTGATCGTGTGAAAAGGTGCATATGTGACCTTGTAGAAGCACATATGTTATAATAGTGGACACAACAAGTACACATGAAGCGAAGACCTTGAGTTTGACCAGAACATGGTCATAAGCATGATATTGGCATCAACATGCAAAAGCTTTCTATTGAAAGATCAAGCAAGATGGGTGTAAAGACTCACAAAATATCATGGAGTGAACCCTAGTGTGTTCAGTCATGAAGCACAACTCTTGAAGGACACCCTGAAACTGGATGTAGGCCAAAAGTTTGGAGGATGTTTCAGCCGCTACAACATAACCTTTAAGGTTTATTCACGCTGCCACAAGACTGTGTGACCTCTTATAATAGCCACATAGAACCCTCATGTTTATAATTTTCTTTGATTATTGCTTTCCAAAATATTGATCATTCGTGGGAAAATTTCCAATGGTAATTGTTAAACCTTTTAGTGATGGTAATGGGTAAAAATAGAGGTGGAGGATGAGATTTTGCAGATGTTTAGTGGGATAATGGAGAAAAAAGGAAGGTTGATGGATTCACATGCTCAGTAGCTTCCTATACCATTTTGTGCCAATATTAGATCACTCGGTGTCAATCGTGTACCAAAGATTGTTTGGCCTGTATCTCTTAAACAATCTATTATATCTACTTGAATTTTTTTTATGCATGTTTCCATCATCCTTATATACCTCTCCATAAAAAATATTTCCTAATGGATGCATAAGTAACAACAAAATAGAAAATGATTATAGGATATGGAGGCCAATTTCTCGAAAACTATGCACTCAAGTTTTCTGAAATTCATTGAGCATGTTTCCATAATTATTATACATCTCTTAACTAGAAAAATAATAAAAATAATGCATGGTTTTTGAGATATAGTCAAAAAAATTTATGCCCTGTGTATTTTGAGAGTCCTATAGGAAACAAAACTTTCCTGTAGCAATTTAGGACAATGAGTAAAACGAGTGGGAAAGGCCTGGGAATGATGGGAAATGTCATGAAAAACACAACTTTCATGTAAGACTTTAGGACAATATGTAAAACAAGTGGGAAAGGTTTGGGAATGATGGGAAATTTCATGGAAATTGATGTGGGTGATGGATTGACATGTCCCTCGTAGCATTGGATCATTTGGGGAAAGGGGTAGAAAGCCAAGTTTGAATTCTTTTGATGAAATTTGATACATTTTTTTCTTTTTCCATTTGGCCCACGATATTAATAATAAATTTTCCCATGGTATTTGGCGCATAAGCTTCACTAAAATAAAACCTATTTTTTGAGTTTTTGTAAATATAAAGAGGTTTATGGGGTAAATATAAAAATATGTTTTATCTATTTACCATAGTTGTAGATTATTTATATTTTTATTTATTTACCATACCTCTTTTTTGACATTAGATTAAAAGTGTTAAATGTTAAATGCTAAACATTACATGTTAAATGTTATGTTTACGTTTACATTTTTATGTGAGATCTACCCCCATACTAGGTTTTAGAGCACTAAAGTAAATATTGCATGTTTATGCTAAAAACAAGTTCAATAAACTTCAAGGATGATGATTGAATTTTAAAGCTACCACATGAATACTCCCAAAAAAAGTTAACTTTAATTAATAACCAAAACAAATCCTTAAACAAAATAAGCCACCTTCAACTAAGAAAAGAGCTAACTAAAAACATTAAACAGAAAGTATGACCATAACTTTAAATATGGCAAGGTAACCCAAGATGATAACACCATAAAATACCTATATAAGGCCTACAAGACCTTGAGCAAACACAAAATGTACACAGGAAGTGAAGACCTTGAGTATGAGTAGAACATGTTCGCAAGCATGGTATTGAAATGAACATGCAAAAGCTTTTAGTGGATTGATCAAGCAAGGTGGGCGTGAAGAGTCACAGAAGCTCACGAGGTGAACCCAACGTGTGTAGTCATCAAGTAAAACTCTCAAAGAAGGCTCTAAAATTGGATGCAGGCCAAAATTTTGGAGGGCGTTGCAGTGTTTATCCTTTAAGTCAAAATTTTGCAGGGTGTTGCAGCTGGTACAATAGATCCTTTAGGGTTTATGCAGGTTGTTACAAGACTATGTGTCTTCCTATAAAAGACACATAGGCCCTTCAAGTTTATAATTTTCTCTGATTATTGCCTTTGCAAAATATTGATAATTCATTGGAAAATTTCCAATTATAATTGTAAAACATGTTAGTGATAGTAATGGGTAAAAGTAAAGGTGGAGGGTGAGATTTTGTGGATGTTTAATGGGATAGTGAATAAAAAGAGAAGGTTGATGGATTCGATGGATACAAAGGGATTCTATAAAATCCTTCTCTCTCAACTATATCGAAAAAAATCAAATTTTCCTCCCTTTCCCATGACCTGCAACTTCCTGTACAACTCTTTGTCAATCCTATATCACTCCGTTTCAATCCTATACCAAAGATTGTTTGGTAAATATCTCTAAAAAATATATATTATATCTACTTGAAATTTTTTGAGCATGTTTCTATCATCCTTATATAGCTCTCCATAAAATATATTTCCCAATAGATGTATAAGTCACAAAAAAAAAAAATAGAAAATGACTATAGGATATGGAGGCCAATTTCTTAAGATGTATGCATTGGAATTTTTTAGAATTTTATTGAGCATGTTTCCATCGTTATTATACATCTATTCATTAAAAAAATAATAAAAATAATTCATGTCTCTTGAGATATAGTAAAAAAGATTATGCCCTATGTATTTTGAGAGTCCTATAGAAAAGCAAAACTTTCGTGTAGGACTTCAAGACACTAAGTAAAATAAGTGAGAAAGGGTTGTGAATGATGGGAAATGTCATGGAAAGGGATGTGGGTGATGGATTGAGATGTGCTTGGTACCATTGGAGCATTTGGAAAAATTGGGAGAAAGCCCAAGTTAGACTTCTCTTGATCAACTTTGATCAATTTTTTTCTTTTGGTATTTGGCCTACGATATTGAGAATAATTTGTCCCATGGTATTTGGCTCATAAGCTTCACTCAAATAAAACCTATTTTTTGAGTTTGTGTGAATATAAAGGGGTTTATGGGGTAAATATAAATATAGGTTTTACTTATTTACCATAGCTCTAGATTATTTATATTTTTATTTATTTACAAAACCTCTCGAGTAGGTATGAAAAGAGTTTCATTTATTTACCATACCTCTTTTTTTATTGTTCATATTTTAAATTTATATTGTGTTTATACATAATAATAATAATAATAATAATAATAATAACATTGATTTTTAAATAGGGTTGACATTAGATTAAAAAATTTAAATGTTATGTTTGTGTTTACATTTTTATGTGAGATCTACCCCCATATCGGGTTTTAAAGCACTAAAGTAAATATTACCCCCATACTGGGCTGTAGAGTGCTAAAGTAAATATTTCATGTTTATGTCTAAAAAAAAGGTCAAAAAACTTCAAGGAAGATGATTGAATTTTAAATCTGTGACATCAATACTCCCAAAAACAAAGTTAACTTTAATTACAAACCAAAACAAATCCTTAAACAAAATAAATGATCCGAATGGAAAATGGCATCAACCCATGGTATTCATCCATCCATATTATTCATCGACCCATGGAATTTACCCATGGTATTGCAAATGGAAAATACTGTAAGTAACAAGTCACATTTTGTAAAAGGACAGATTGTCTGCCACAATGTAGCCTTTATAGTTCAAATGCATGTAGCGACCACATCTCTTCTCAAAGATAAGCTACCACCACCCTAGCTGGTTTATTTCCATTTCTGGCTGTAAGCATATTTCAGTATTTTCCATTAATGAAATAGTTTTATTTCCGCTACATCTTTGTGTATATGGTTATCTCTGTATATTGTTGTGTTCTTGTCAAGATCCAGATCAGTGGTATCAGAGCAGGTTATGATTCCATGGAAATGAGGGTTTGATGCATATTTTAGTTTTAAATTTTGCTACAATATTTAACAAACTTTAGTCATGTGCTATAACCTCCACAGAGCACTTTCTTGGGTCAAGTAGGAAGAATTTTTCTTTTTTCATTTTTTTGTAGGATTTTTTTTGGGTGGAAACTTTGCAAATCAGATATGAAACATTTGGTACAAAATTTACAAAAACAAATACTAGATCTGGATTCCTCTCGAAAAATCACCCATTTGAAAAAAGAAAGGGTCGAATCGGAGTTCAAATGTGGGAGATATTGGTGATTTAAAGTCAGCTATTTTATCGGAATTTTTGTGACAGTGGAATTGTTGCAGCACGAATGTGAGATCTTAGAGTGTCCAAATAAGGATTTTCAACTCATGGGAAGATGAAAAATGATCCTTCTACTTCCAAAAATAGGTTATAATAAATATTCTGAGCTATATTGGCCGAGTTATGTCCATTTTAATTCTGAAGCAACATTCAGAGTGGGTTCCCATTGGAGACGTGCCATCCCACCCCACTTTAATAGGCACCTACTTCACATTCATTAGTTTCAACATAGCAGCATTTGGCTTGGGCTATTTGGAGACGTGGCATCCCACCCCAGGCTATGTAGGCACCTGCTACTTCATCAGTAACCAACATCATGGTTATGGGTCAACAACATAAAATCCTTGTCATCGAAGTCCATTTGTTAGGTCGCACACTATCAGAATCACAGTTGGTCACAAGCATTACAGGGTATCTCTATCCTTGGATCTTCATTTATCAGGGTTTTGGGTTAACCATATAAAACTCTTATCTTCAGTAGCTCTTCATGTTCAACAAAGGCTTCGCAGGAGGGATCTTTACGCAATGGGGACCATTGCGTCTTAAGGAGGGAGGAATGATCCAAATTGAAAATGGATCAGCCCACGGTACTCATCCACCCATATTATTCATCGACCCATGAAATCTAACTGTCTTATTGTAAATGGCATCCTCCCATGGTATTTTAAAATCCACCCATGGTATTCATTCACCCATGGAATTGACCCGTGGTATTGTAACTGAAAAATACTATAAGTAACAAGTCACATTTTGTAAAAGGATAGGTTGTCTGCCACAATGCACCCTTTACAGTTCAGAGGAATGTAGCCACCACATCTCTTCTTAGAGATAAGCTACCATCGCCCTAGCTGGTTTATTTCCATTTCTGTTTGTAAGCATATTTCAGTATTTTACAATAATGAAATGAAGTATTATTTCTGCTGCATATTTGTCTTTATGGTTATCTCTGTATTTTATTGCGTTCCTGTTTAAGTTCGAATCAGTAAGCCACATTCAACTAACAAAAGAGTTGACTAAAAAATTAAAAAAAAACGTATGACCATAACTTTAAATATGGAAAATTAACCCAAGATGGTAATGCCATAAAAAAACCATATAAGGCCTCCAAGCAATACACAAGAAATAAACAAGGCTAATGAGAGTTGTAAATTCATATCTATTCAAATAAGAACTCCAAACTAAGACGCAAAGTTATGCGAGGAACTTATGAAAGAAAAAACCACTAAACAATGCAAAGAATTTTACTGCAAACCTCTGTAATGGCATTTCCAAGTCTAAAGGGATGACAACTTCATCTCCTTCAACATCAATTTCTATTGTAGTGAAAATGATTCAGGATAAGACTGAACCACAATTGAGAGAAATCACATTTATTAAAATTCTTAGAAAATATAAGCCTAACATCTTGAATATGGCGTCACAAAAATCCATTAAAAATAGTCCAACATGTAGAAGAACATAAATTCCATGTAGAAGATGTTAAAACACCAACAAAATATGGAATTCCATTTCAATCGGGATAATCCACATCTGCACAAGGGTTGAATTCCCACAAAAATAATCAACCCACTATAATAGGGAAACCACGACAAATATCACGACTATTAGAAATGTCAACTGGTGTCTGATCACCATGAACATGCCTTGACAAGTAATAAAGAAGTATGTGCCCAAAATATAGCCATGATACTTCTAGTGGATATGATATTTGCTATGATTTCCGTATTATAGTGGGTTGATCATTTCTATGGGAATTCAACCCTTGTGCAAATGTGCATTATCCTGATCGAAATGGAATTCCATATTTTGTTGGTGTTTTAACATCTTCTACATGGAATTGATATTCTTCTACTAGAAACCATCTCACCAGTATATCCTAACTTGTCCCTTAAATATTTGACACGAGACATGAAATTGCTTATATTTTTGTTTGCTTCCATTTTGAGAGATAAAAACTTATTCTTCAAAAACAAGATCCATTTTGTATTTTTTGTTTCATACAAAACCTTTATAACAACCCATGTTTCCTTGGATGTCTTGTGATATTTCATGTGAGGAATCATGTTGTCCTTTATATTCGTACACAACAACACCTTTGATTTCATCTCCTATTTTTCACAATTAGGAACATAAGTGTCAATAGTGGGTGTGGGCTCATCCCCACTAACAATTCAAGACAAATTATAACTCTCTAGAATTGTTAGCAACTTGAATTTCCAATTCACATAATTTATAGTTGACATAATTTCCCCCATCTAGTTTATTGGACTCATTCTAATAAGTATCAACCAGAAGGTTGACATGATGACAAAAATATTTCTCCAATCAACAAAATGCAACCAAATCTATGATATTTAAAGCTAAATTCACCCAAATTCAATAGATCAAAAGTGATATTACAAATAAAAAATGTTTAAATATAATCACTTTAAATAAAATCTCAATTATGGAATTTTATTCTCATAAACTTTACACCATAATCACTTTTACCAATTTTAAAATCCAATTTTAAAATCCTTATTTATACTTTAACAATACTCAATTTACTTTCCATAAAAAACAAGCTCAAAGAAATTATCTTCACTCATAGGAAATCATTGAGAAAATAACCAACACAAATCAATCTTTGTATTCAAACTAATCCATAATTCAATGGAAAACTCATGCTTACTTAAGAAAGAAATGGTGACTTAACAGACCAGAAAAATACCTTTCTTCATGTTGGCTTAATAGCAAGGCACAAGTCTCATGCAGCTAGCCATAGGTCTAAACACGAGTGGAGGCCAATATTTTCCATAGGGATTATGGAACAATATCTGCAACAACTTCTTCAAGGTTGTGCCTACATTTACAAGCCCAAACAACATTCGTCTATAAGCGAATGCACCCCACTTGGTATGGAAGGTTGTCTTAATTCTATCAGGTTCTAATCCTAGAACCTGCTTTTATCTTGAAAAACCATCGAGTAGGGAAAACATCTATGCCCCAGATGTTGTTTGCATAATGTGGTCTATAGAAGGTACGAGATAATTGTCTTTGTATGAGGCACGGTTCACATTTTAGAAATCAACACACAAGCAGATTTCCTTGGACTTCTTGCGTACAGCAACAAGGTTTGAAACCCACGTGGAATGATGAACTTTGTATATGATTTGTGCATCCAATAGCTTTGTAAGATATTTTTGTATGAGGAGTTCAAGTGACAGATGTACTTTTCTCAGCTTCAGTTGATATGGCTTGACCCTTTGTTTGATTAGAATGATGTGTTGGATTATCTGTGTGTCATAAGTTTCAGATCATTGTACATCCATGCAAACACATCTTGGTACTATTTGAACAAGAATACAAAGGCTTTCTACTCTGGCTGTGTGCAACATGTACCAATATTGTCAAACTTTCGATCTTGTTTTGTTCCTAGGTTAATCATTTCGTGAATTATGGTGGAATTGTGGGTCTTGTTGTTCCTTGGCTCCTGACACCATTCTTACATTTCATAAAGCTTTTCCAAATATGCCACACCTTTTGTAAAACGTGGCATTTCCTGTTACCAACTTCTACTTACAGAGAGTGCTCATTCTCGTTATCATCTATAGCTACATATTTGAATATGTGAGTGTTGGCCATGAAATGCAATATATTTTGATGATCATTAAACACACTTAAATTAGTTATATTATCCAGGATAAATGGTTTGTATAAAATTTCAACAGTAAATCTATCTCTAATCAGTGACATTTTTGAAGGTGTCTTTTGCAGAGCATTGGTAGCTACATTACACATATGTGGTATATCACTGATGTTAAATGATTGGAAGTTAGAGATTAGTCACCATATCTCTTGGTGGTAACTTTTGATATACGGTGACAAATAGTGAATGGTGTTACATACCTATTGTACCACTATCTCTGAATCAACTACCACTTTGAGCACAACCATGTTGAGGTTAATGGCTTTTTGCATGGCTAACATGAGTGCTTCATACTCAGCGGCATTTTTCATGGACTCTAAATCCAAGGGATTTAAAATGAGATTCCTCCTATTGTATTGGTCGATCAAGACACTTATGGCTCATGAGCCATCCTGTCTCTTTGATCTGTCAAAGTAGATGGTCCACAAATTGTCTGTACACAGACCATTTGACGTGCTTGTACTACTACTATTTCTACTATTTGTATAATGTACTATACATATTTTTTTACCCAATGTTTGGAAAGGAAGGAGTCCCAACAACGCGTCTAGTGGGGTTGGAGTTGGCTGTGCAGGATAACACTAGAATGTTGTTTCCAGGAGGAATTTTCCAAACATGAATTTTCTGAAGGCAAACGATTCATTCTCACCAATGCGGTGAGTTTCATTATGTCTCACGACACCTCTTAGATACCACTCGTATTTGATTGGATTTACCCTTATACAGGAGCCATATGTGCGACCAGTCTATAGAAAAATATTTGTTCAGCTTGTTGGACCAGTTCTACTAAGTAGTAGACCTTATGCTTTTGGTATTTCCACAACAACTATATTGATGATAACAGGTGGACTCAACTACCATGAGATAGTGGGATGATCACTTCTCAAAGATCACCAATGGCTAACATAGATGTTCGATCAAGTTGGATGATTCGTCTGGCTATCTTGCTCCATTTTTCATTGACATTTTTCGCAATGGAGAGTGGCATGGTATTGGTTTTCATGACAAAGTCAACCAAGCAGTTGTGAAAATTTTACTTAAAAACTTCAAATGAGAGTAGGAGTGGAGGGAAACTTGAGTTTTCTTCTTCCATCTAGAGTGAATTTAGCATAGTCGAAAGTGCTCTGGGAGGTGTTCTTGATCCCTTGTTGGTAGAGGTTGTGATGTCCATTACTGTCTATCCCAATGTGCGCAACAGGATGTCTTATTGACTCTATATCTTAGCTAACTCAAACAAATTGATGTTCACGTGAGTTTGATTCATGTCATTTATAATGTTTTAGTCCAGAGGCGGAAGATTCACTAAGGTGTCCAAGGTAGGACTAACGTTTGTGTTATTCGGTGGAGTGTTTTATGGTTTACTGCTCATGGATGTACTCCTATCCATCGTTGTCTTCCCAAACTTGTTTTGTGTTTTCTACTTTGGGGCAGCTAGTGGATCAACCTTCCTCAACAACAATCTCATCTTTTCTTGTGATTCCTCAAGTGTAAGGGAAGCCCCTTTACTCCTAATATTGTAATAGTCATTTTTATTTAGGGTATATTTCTCGTTGTTTGTCTCTGGTGTTTCTTGCGAGCACAGGTACGTGTTCACCACATGATTAGAACTTGATGCTTCACCACATTAAATACCTTCGTAATTATCTGTGTCCTCGAGTTTCTCCTCCATATTGTTTTTTGCATTGAATTTATGACTTCATACAAAGCTTGTAACTTGCTTCCAATTTGAACAAGAGTTCTCGAGGTGATTTCCTTCATGGAATGAGGATAACTCACAATTTGCACACTCATCGAGGTGGAACACAGAGCTCTGCACAGTTTTTGGAGTGAACCAGTTCATGCCCGATGACACACTTGCTTTTATATGTTTGAGTGGATGGATGCTTGTAGACGTGTCTTTTTTCCATTGTTTAAGCTAGGACAACTACGTTGTCATGTTCTTAATGAGGTGACTGAGGGTTTTGATATCATTTGCTTCCTTATCTCTACCTTTTTTCACCAGCGCCTGCGACATTTTGCTCCTATCTTTGGAATCCTTTGCTGGTTCAGATTCCATGATGACTCAAATCGCATGTAGGTCTTTCTCAACAACAATAGAATCTTCATAGGTTTCCAATACTTTTGGTTTTGTAGCTCACTTGACGAACTCCACAATGCTAGTCGACAATGCGGACATGTAGTAATGAATAGTGATGGAGTCATGAGGTTTGATTTCTACTGCAAATTTTTTCAATATGAGTCGAAAACACTGATTGAAGTCTTTTACCTTTTCTGTGCCATCCATCTTCAAGATTCACAATTCTTTGACTAACATGGCTATGGTCTTGTCATCAACAAACTTTTAAAGAGAAATTTGTTTCAATTTACACTAGTTGTGTATGGAGTTGGTTGGAAGGTTGCGATACCATGTAGCTACACAACCGTCCAAGGTACATGGAAACAATTTATATGCTACGGCGTCATGTGATAACTCGGGGGCCTGGGGATACAAGTAGAACTTGTCCAAATGGTCTTCTTCATTCATTGTACTATCAGGGTTGAACTTCTTGTTCATTCTCTCTACTCGCTTCGGCATCTTGTGATAAGAACCCAAGAGAGATAATGGTCACTAAGTCATCCATTCGAGATTTTTATCATCCATCTCTTCCTCTTCTTCTTCCTCCTCCTCTCCTTCAGAATTTGATAGTTACGACTCTGGGTCTATTGTTTTGCCTACACCTGCACCTCCTCTGCTACCTTTCCCTCCCCCTCTTGTACTGGAGTTTGATCGCAAGACCACAACAATCTCTCATTCCCCTTATCAGATGACTAGGGGTTACTCTCTATCTTCAATAGATTCTGCCAAACCTTCAAGTGTGGCAAGAACCGATTCTTCCACTCACGATACAACCCTTGTGGAAGTGGAATTTGGCTTCCTTAATGTGTATGGAATATGTTGTATGGATGGAATTAGTCTGACTGCATTAATGAACTAGTGGGTAATGGGACATATGGAGCAAAGGTGATGATTGGGAATTTCTTGTTCAATCCTGGGAGGTGAGAAGTAGCCAACTACAAAGTCACATGTAGGTGAGAGGGAGTGCGAGTTACTACCTTCACTAGTTGGTTGGTGAGTGATTGTGAGAGGACGTTCAACCATATACAACTGGCGTCCCTCCTTCTAGACATCATTTCACCATTTCATCAAGTTAGGATATATTGTTGAAATCATGTCTGGTATTTACTTAGTCAATCATGTTAAATGGCTTAGTGCAAGATTATCTATTTTTTTGTTTAAATTATCTCAACTATAGAGAATCTCCTTACGTTCAGTGAATTAAAAAGAATATTTATACAAGAGGACAAGAGGATGATAAGCTCTAATTAGGGCTGAAATAGATCATATTTGGCATTAGTAGCCAAAGGTAGACAACAATAGAAAGGAAAACCATGGGAGAAGAGCAAAGCAGGCAATATTTCAAGGTGGAATTTGTTAAATTATAGTGTGTTCTAAAATATATTCAAGATCACTACATTATTCTCATAGGTACCATAGTTGGAGGGTTGTATAACCTGGATGTGAACAGGACAAGTCATCAAGCATTGAAATCTACAACCATGTCAACAATAGAGTTATGACATCGAATATATGCCATCTAAATCACAATGATTTAATGTTACTTTAAAAGAACACAATGGTTGAAGGTCTTATTTTTATGAAAAATTATCATGTTGAATGTGAAGCATGTGTACTTGGAAAGAAACATAGATAAAAATTTATTATACATAAAGAAAAAAGGCAGAGGGAAATGGTTGATTTAATTCAAACTATTTTGTGTGGACCTATGAAAACTAGATTGCTTGGTGGAGCATGGTATTTTATTATTTTTGTTGATAATAGATATTGGTACACACGGTTTTATTTCATAAGAACTAAGAGTGATGTTTTTGAGAAATTTAAAGAGTTGAAGACTAGGGTTGAAAAAAAAAATAGCAAGTTATCAAAATTCTCAGATCTCTATAAGCCGAGAATATAAATCAAGAGAATTTAATCAGGATTGTAAAAGCAATGGGATACAAAGGGAAAGACTTAGACCAAGAGGCAAGTTAACATATAGGTATTGATTAAGGGGATGTTTCAAAATCATAATCATGACATATATTCATATTCAAGCGATGAAATATTGGTTAGCGATGTAAGTAGGAGATAAATTAATAGTTGGAGGGTGTAGTTGATAATTAACGCACCAACTATTGAATCTGCGACTAATTCATTGTATAAATTCAATTTATTGGATTGCAATATTCAGTGTTTTTGGTTGACTATTCGCCTCTGCTAAGTCTATAGCCATACTCGATGATGTTGATCCTTTGGAAATTCCTTACGTTGAGTATGGATGTTATGTCAAGTCCTTTGAGAACCACAACAAAGATGCAAGATTATCTAATGAACATCTTGATAGTTGGAAGGAGGAGCTCGAGATAGTCATAGATATTCAAGGTTGACACTTCAAAACTAAGAGAATGTGAGTACATACATGTTTATTATTTTTAGGGAACATACTTCTTTATTATATGTTAGGGCATGTTCATGGTGATCGGACACCTGGTGACATTTCTCATAGCCATGATATTTGTCGTGATTTCCATATTATAGTGGGTTGATCATTTCTATGGGAGTTCAACCCTTTTGCAGATGTGGATTATCCTGATTGAAATGGAATTCCATATTTTGTTGGTGCATTAAAATCTTCTACATGGAATTGATGTTCTTCTACTAGACACCATTTCACCAATATATCCTAACTTTTCCCATAAATATTTGACACGAGACATGAAATTTCTTATATTTTTGTCTTCTTCCATTTTGAGAGATAAAAGCTTATTCTTCAAAAAAAAGATCTAGTTTGTATTTTTTGTTTCATACAAACCCTTTAGAACATCCCATGTTTCCTAAGATGTCTTGCAACATTTCATGTGAGGAATAATTTTGTCCTTTACATTCTTACACAAAAAAACCTTTGCTTTCATCTCCTATTTTTCACAATTAGAAACAAAAGTTTGAATAGTGGATTTGGGCTCATCCACACTAAAAATTGAAGAAAAAGTATAACTCTCTAGAATTGTTAGCAACTTGAATTTCCAATTCACATAATTTCCAGTTGACATAATTTCCCCCATCTATTTTATTGGACTCGTTCTAATAAGTATCAACCAGAGGATTGACATGATGACAAAATATATTTCTCCAATTGAAAGAAAGCAACCAAATCTACCATAATGCACCTAGATTTAGTAGATCCAAAGTGATATTATCAAGAAAAATGTTTAAATATAATCTCATTTATGGAATTTCCTTCTCATAAACTTTACACCACAATCACTTTTACCGCACTTATAAAATTCACATTTCTCAAAATCCAATTTTAAAATCCTTATTTATACTTTAACAATACCCAATTTAATTTCCATAAACAAAAACCTCAAAGAGATTGTCTTCACATGTAGGAAAGAATTGAGAAAAACACCTACACAAATCAATCTTTGTATTCAAACTAATCCATAATTCAATGGAAAAGTCATGCTTACTTCACAAAGAAATGGTGACTTAACAGACCAAACAAATACTTTTCTTCATGTTCGCTTAACAGCAAGGCACGGGTCCCATGCGGCGAGCCACAGGTCTAAACATGAGTAGAGGCCAATATTTTCCATAGGCTTTATGGAACAATATTTGCAGCAACATCTTAAACTTTGTGCCTACATTTACAAGGCCAATTGATGTTCGTCTATAAGCGAATGTACCCCACCTCGTACAAAAGGTAGTCTTAACTCTGTGAGGTTCTGCTACTAGAACTTGATTTTATCCTAAAAAACCATTGAGTAGGGAAAACATCTGTGCCCTAGATATTGTTTGCATAATGTGGTCCATAGATAGCATGAGGTGTTTGTCTTTGTTCGAGGCGCGGTTCACATTTCAGAAATCAACATACAAGTGGACTTCCCTGGACTTCTTGCATACATCAAGAAGGTTTGAAACCCATGTGCAATGATGAAATTTGTACATGATCCATGCGTCCAAAAACTTCATATGATCTTTCTAAATGAGGGCTTCAGGTGACAGATGTACTTTCCTCCGCTTCTGCTGATATGGCTTGACCCTTTCTTTGATTGGAATGATGTGTGGGATTATCTATGTGTCATAAGCTTTTAGATCATCGTACATCCACGCAAACACATCTTAGTACTATTTGAATAAGTAGACAAACTCTTGTTGGGCTTGATGTGTGCAACATGTACCAATATTATTGAACTTTGGATCTTGTTTTTTTCCCAAGCTAATCAGTTCGTGCATCATGGTGGAATTGTAGGTCTTGTTTTTTCTTTGCCCTTGACACAATTCTTGCATGTCCTAATGATTTTCCAAAAATGCCACACCTTTCGTTATAAGGTGGCCTTTCCTATTACTAGCTTCTACTTATAGAGGGTGCTCATTCTCGTCATCATCTATAGTTGCATATTTGAAGATGTCAATGTTGGCCATAAAATGTAGTATCTTTTGATCATCATTAAAAATGCGTAATTTAGTTATGTTATCCGAGATAGATGGTTTGTACAAAATTTCAATAATAAATCTATCCCTAATCGGTGACATTCTTGAAGATGCATTTTCCAGAGAATTGGCAGTTGCATTACCCATAAGTGGTACCTTAGTGATGTTAAATGATTAGAAGTTAGAGATCAGTCAAAATATCTCTTGTTGGTAACTTTTGATATGCGGTGACAAATATCGAATGGTGTTACGTATCTATTGTACCACTATCTCTGAATCACCTACCACATTGAGGGCAACCACATTGAGGTTAATAGCTTTTTCCAAGGCTAACACTAGCGCTTCATACTCAACAATATTTTTCATGCACTGAAAATCCAAGCGACTTAAAACAAGATTATTCCTATTGTATTGGTCGATCTACACACTTTTGGCTCCTGAGTCATCCTGTGTCTTTGATTCGTCAAAGTACATGGTCCACAACTTGTCTATACAGAGACCATTTGACATTCTTGGACTGCTACTACTACTATGGCTACTATTGCTACAATGTACTATACATGTTTCGTTACCATGACTTTGGTAAGGAAGGAGTCCCAACTATGTGTCTCGTGGGGTTGGAGCTAGCTGCGTAGGATAACACCCGAACGTTGTTTCTAGGATAAAGTTTCTAAACATGAGTTCTCTGAAGGCAAATGATTCAATATCGCCATTGCAGGGAGTGACATTATGCCTCATATGCCTCTCAGATATCACCTAGATTTGATTGCATTTACCCTTATACAGAAACCACATTTGTGACCAGCCTGTAGAAAAATATTCGTTTAGCTTTCTAGACCAGTCTCTATTGAGTAGTAGCCGTTATGCTTTTGGTATGTCCACAACAACTATGTTGACGCATTGGCGGACTCGACTGTCATGAGATAGTTGGATGATCACTTCTCAAAGTTCACCAATAATTAGCATAGACGTTCGATCAAGTTTGAAGATTCACGTGGCTATCTTGCTCCATTATCCATTGATCTTTTTTGAAATGGAGAGTGGAATTGCATTGGTTTTCATGCCAGAATCAACCAAGCAGTTGTGAAAATTTTATTTAAAAACTTAAAATGAGAGCAAGAATGGAAGGAAACTTGAGTTTTCTTCTTCTATCTAGAGTGAATTTATCACAGTGGAAATTGATATAGGAGGTGTGCTTTCTCCCTTGCTGGTAGAGGTTGTGATGTCTATTACTCTCTGTCCCAATGCACACAACACGATGTCTCACTGACTATGGATCTTAGCTAACTCAAACAAACTAGTGTTCATGTGAGTTTTATTCATGTGATATATAATGTTCTAGTCCAGAGGTGGAAGATTCATTGAGGTGTCCAGGTGGAGGCTGATGTTCATGTTGTTTGGCGGAGTGTTATTTAGTTTACTACTCATGTACATACTCTTCTCCGCCGTTGTCTTCCCAGACTTGTTCTGTGTTTTCTGGTTTGGGGTAGCTGGTGGATCAACCTTCCTCAATGACAGTCTCATCTTTTATTGTGATTCCCCAAGTGTAAGGGGAGCCTATTTACTCCTAATATTGTAATGGTCATTTTTCTTCAGCGTTTCTTCAGCGTCTATCTTCAGCATTTCTTGCAAGCATTGGTACACATTCACCACATGCCCAAAGCTTGATGCTTCAGCATGTTATCACTCAAAACTTTCTCAATGTTAAAGAAAGCAATTTTTGAGGTAGCCACATACCAATATTTTAGACTTCGGTTCTAGCCAACCTAAGTCCAGAGAGGGATCTCTCTTTATGGTTTAACTTTGTTTTGGGTAGGTTTCAGGCTAGTTATTAGTGCTCATGGTTTTTGTTCTAACTGGGTGGTGGGCTTAAGAAATAGATGGGTAGAGCAAGTATTTAGGCCATTGGGCTGTGGAGTAAATTAAGAAAGGATTAACTGGATTTGATCTATCATTGAGGTTAGAGTCCACAGGGCAGGCTGGCACAACAAGGGCAAATCTCTAGGTTCAAATGAATGAAATTCCTAACCAGAGACAAGGGCAATGAAGAATCATTAACTGTGATTAAGATGAAAAAAGGAAGATTGGCCAGTAGAAAAGGGCAATGAAGAATCCTATACTGTGGGCAAAAGGGGGGATACACTATAGCAGTAAGGGGGCAATTAAGAATCTCTAGACAAGGGCAATTTAGTAGAAAACATAAATAAAGCAAACAGTTAAAATAGAGAGAACTTAATCTAATTATGATGATATCGTTCCTTGTTCGCTTTTAATATTTTATAGGAAACACACATGAATATTTCAGAACATAAAGAGAATACAATATTTAAACATGCGAAGATACTTATATGTTCCAATTGTGCACAAGAATCTAGTGTAATGTCCTCAGCTTTATTTCATTTCTAGTAAAACCAGTCCAGTCTTGAGTACAAAAGCTCCTTGGTTGAAAAATAATATGTCTATAGAAATGTATTTTGATCCAGCCAAAATACTTCAAATGAAGAAGCATTTATACTAATTCTAAACTGAAATATCTTGAAGAAATATCAAGATTGGTTTTACAAATATCTCAAAATGGTTTACATTAATAGAACTTAAATAAATGACATTCAAAACTAATGAATCTATTTAGCACTATTTTTATGGATTTATGGTGAAAAAGAAGAGAAATTCGAATTTCATAGCAACTCTTAAGTGATGATGAGGTATCCCAGTCACTAACTGCTTCCTTCCTTTGTGCATTCTGCCCCAGGAATTCTACAAACTTAGCGTCCAATGATATCTTTGTATATCTCAATCTGAGATAGATATGTAAAAAGTGAAAGAGGTTATTGTAAATAAGTATGCTATTGAGATAAACCTCTCTTCATGTCCCACAATTTAGCTCTAGCTATTCACAATAGTCTCCACAAAACAAATGTCAAAAATAGTAGTTTGCAGAAACTGACAAAGAAGCTGTGAAGGCATGCGCTTATCTCACTTTTGGTAATACCTAAGTAAAAAGTGAGATAGGTTTTGTATACTAGCCAGTTAGGAACAACAACCTACTCCAGTTTCTTAAAATACTCCTCAAATTGGCCACAATAGTTTCTGCAAAACTAGGACTTAAACAGGACATTTCTGAAGAATATTCTATTTTTGTTTTGATTTGATCTTTTAACCTTAAATTTATTTTAACTATTTCTCACTTTTACATTGGATAAACTTCATTATTTCTGGTGAAAGTGCTTTCATCTTTGTTTGAACCTTACTACATGCAATTTTACTTTTACTGTTTTACTTTTACCATTCTGTTTTTTCATTTGTCTTTGCTTTAACATGAATCTGTGTGTTTTGTAACTCTCTTCCCTACTATTTGTCTTCATTCTAGCTGCTTTACTTAACCTGGTCTTCAATCTGATACTCTTTTAACCCTAATACACTTTGGTTTTTCTTTACTCTGTCCTTTTACATTCACTGTGTATTTTAGGTTTCTACTCTCTATTTCAACAATAAATCATTTATTTTCATGTTTCCTCTTCTTGTCTTTTAACTATATGTTTTATTTTTCATCTATGTTTGAATAGATTTGATAAAAATCTTGAAGTAAATAGGTCTTATGACTAGTATTAAGACTATTTATCCAAGGCTATTGTCTTCTGATCGCATGTAAGATAAAACAAACTATTAGGAAAACAATGGGTCCAAAGTGATTTCGGGAGGTAAACCATGCTTCAATTGGTTAGCAGATGCTTCAGGTGGAGCAGAAGTGTTTCATAAGTTTACACAACACAAGTATTCTTTTGGTTTGAAATTTAACAAGCAAACTTTTTAAAATATGGCGCAAACTTAACAGTAGATGGTTTGTCACGTAGCGGGCGAGTAGTAAGCGGTTTTCTTCTCACAGCTTTTGGGCACTTGGCAGTATTGAGGGGAGGCCGCCCAATGCCACTCATCGAGCGCTAAATAGTGTCAGGGTGAAAAGTGAAACCACGCATATCAGGTGGATAAAGGTAGGCCTTTGGAGGCCGCCCGATATGATCGTCAACTGTCAGATCAAATAGGGTCTGATCGTATAGTAATCGGGGTAGAGTCTTGTCACAAGGTTTAATGGAGGGGCCCAGTGGGATTTAACAATGGAGGGATTAATTTTAATGAGGGTTTATGGTGGATTAAGGGCATCAGGGGTGATTTCATTAGCAGGGGTCAATTGTTAATTAACCACAAATCAGTTAATTAATTCATTTTCTTCGGCGGAGGGTTTTGGTTCTTAATTATTTGTTGATCAACTAATTAACCCATTAATCATTCATGATAATAATAAATTTTATGCTTCAAACTTTGGTATTAGATATTAATATTAATGGGTTTTAATAAATACATAGGGGAAAGGGTAATTTTCTTGGGAGTTAATATAAATAAAGTTACCAGTTAATATGAATGAAGGCAAAGAATGTTTTAGCGCTAAGTGTATTGTACATTTATAATTCATTGGCTTTGTATAAACACATTATAACTTAGGCTTAGTGTTATTTTTGTGGCTTATTTTAGGAAAATGGGTTTACTTGGCGGTAATTGCTTTTCCTTAGGAAAAATGGTGTTTTCCATTAGGAAAAGGGATTTGTTTGGGAAAGAGTGATTTGAAGGGGGTGACTGTTTATGAGGGAATTTTTGGTACTTATGACCTGTAACTCATTGGGCCAAGGGTCTGGTCCCTTCAAAAGTTAGAGAAATGCTCTGAGACCATTTGACTTAATATTTTAGGTACTTAAAACTTTTTCTTGGAAATTAGTTAAGTGAAAAGTGTAATGAGTGAGGGAGGTTAATCAATTTTACTTTGTGGATTTGATACATTCCCAATTATTATCCATACTTGGAACTTTGATGATGAAGGTGATCAACATGCTTTTATCTAACAATCATCACAATTCTGCAACCATTATTCGACTTACCCACCTACTCATCCCACCATTTTTACTTCTCTTTATTAGGGTGCATTTAAGTTGACAAACCCTTATCAACTTTTTTTTCTTTCTTTTTTTTACAATGGTATTCTAACTAAGTCTAACCTTGTTACATCCAAGGGCTCAGTTTAAATAGTTGAGCTCCTTTTATTTACTCTATGTATCTACTTATCTACCAAGACTACACTAGTTGGTTAGATTTTATTCTCTATCTCTAAGAATAAAATTGAAAATATGAAATAGCCAAGTTTAAACATTTTGACAATCTATGGATTGTGGTGAAGGTAACAAGCTACACACAATCTCTTATTTTGCATCAAATGTAAATAGTTGTGGCATTTTGACTTGCACACTTTCATGGTCTTCTTCTTTCTTGGGGTTCATTTTTGCATCTTTTTTGACCTTTTTATTCTTTTTCTCCTTTTATTTTTATTTTAAGACATATCCTCTTTACATTTTTTTATTTTTTTTTAGTTTTTAAATATGGAAAACCTTTTCAGAAAGCAAAGGTATGTACATATTACAGTTTTAATCTCAGTGATTCAGAAATTATGACTCCTATTGGTATATAAACCATTCTTCTACTTACCTACCTACTCATCCTACCATTTTTACTTCTCTTTGTTAGGGTGCACTTAAGCTGGCAAACCCTTATCAAAAAAAAATTCTTTTCTTTTACAATGGTATTCTAACTAAGTCTAACCTTATTACATCCAAGGGCTTAGATTAAATACTTGAGCTCCTTTTATTTACTCTACCTATCTACTTATCTGCCAAGATTACACTGTTTGGTCATATTTTATTCTCTATCTCTAAGCATAAAATAGAAAATATGAAATAGCCAAGTTTAAACATTTTGACTATCCATGGATTGTGGTAAAGGTAACAAGATGCACACAATCTCTTATTCTGCATCAAAATTAAATAGTAGTGGCATTTTGATTTGCATACTTGACAACGAATATTACATAGAGATTTTGACTCTATCCTTCATAGTATCAAACCATGACCTCACTCTGGTACCATATTAGAGGTGAACACTCAACAAAAGGGAGTAAAGATTGCATTCCAACATTTCCAATTTATAGACTAAATGAGTCACAGATTCAATAGTGAGTGTGCCAATTATCAACTACTCTTCCCAACTATTATTTTATCTCTTGCATAAATCGCTAACCAACAATTCATCATTGGCATATGAATAGAAATTGTGATAATTATTCTAACAAGACTTGCACTCATGAGATTACCTTGAAATCTAGAACAACTCATCTAAGCAACACCATGATTTAGCATAATGTGGAGAAAAAATTCAAATGTGACTAGAGGAATAAGTAATGAGTCATGAAATTGAAGGCTAGAGAGCATCTCCCGTGCTCATTTCCTCATTGTCCAGGAAGACTCGCATCCGATAGGGTACGAGGGGATGGTAGATGATGTTGGAAACATTGTTCTTGGTGTAAGATCTTCTCTGGTTGAGGAAATAGTCCAATGAATTGACATTTCATATATAATGTGTTGGAGTTGAAATAAACATTGGGGTCATATGTTATAGTTATATAAATTTTTATTTAACCAATGATTAGAAGTACATACACACCTAAAAATAATAGTCTAAATTTTAATGGAACATTATTTAATT
The DNA here is from genome assembly GCA_000404065.3 of Pinus taeda. Lineage (NCBI taxonomy): Eukaryota > Viridiplantae > Streptophyta > Pinopsida > Pinales > Pinaceae > Pinus > Pinus taeda. The sequence continues at coordinate 16,029 of APFE030566601.1, read as the reverse complement.
CATTTTGTACTACATACCTAAAATCATGAAAATACAAACCAATAATAAGAAAACAAATAAAAGTATTACTTTATGTTCAATTTTAGACATTCCCAATATTATGTCCCCAACAAGTTCTTCTAAGGCAAGCCCTACAAAAACTCAAAGTGGCATGTCAACATGTTTGAATGAAATGTAATCAATCATACTCTAATTACCCATAATTTTGTAAATGCATGTCAAATATAATACTGTCAACAAGTCCTAACCAAAAATATTGTATCCTAGTAATTCATGTCACTAAGCCTTCCTATGTGCATAAAAGCCTCCACTACAAGATAGAATCACACCAAGAATTTCAGCATTAGAATATTTTATTTCATCATACAAATCCTCAAGGATATTTATACAACCTTGCATGACACAATATGCATTAACATCAAGTGATCTTAAGGATCATGCATCATCATAAAAATTCACCTTTTGTTTCACAACAAAACTTTCTTTTGCTTCAACGTATATGTTGTATGTTTTGAAACGGTGAGTATATGCCACAAAAATATCCTTTATGTTTGAGGATTCCATCTTATCCTCTTCTTCTTAGGAACAGGAATGTAAATTGGACATTAAAATATGTATAAATGTAATAAATTTTGTTTCATACGAAGACATATGTTCAAAATATAAGTTGTGGTATTAGAAGCTTATGTCTAAAGAAAAATGGGAAATTCCATGTGATGGATCACAACTTTAGTAGCTTCACATAATACATGTTATCGTTCAAGGAATGAGAGAGACATGATTCCATACATATATTAATCCCAAGAATTAATTTGTCTACTCTGTTAATCCTGTATTAAATTTGTCTATCCTTATATCATACAAATGTGCACCGGGTATTTGAACTCTATTCCGTGAGAAGAGCTTTCTTAACTGAGGTTATAGAGACATTGTTATGTGGCCTCTTGCCTTTTTGCACAGAGAAAAACACCAGGTGGAAACAATCTCAACAATAAAGCATTGAAACGTCTAAATTTTGATAATTGAAAAACATATCACTGGAGTTGGGGAAAAAACAATGTCTGTAAGTAGGTTGTAGGATAATGAGATGAAAGTCCACTATATTCTTTTATCGGAAAGAAAACAATGGGGATATTCTGTGTTCAAAGTATGAGAAAAAATCAATATAATTGCACGGGAAATGGATGAAACATGGTTTCCATGAGTCAGGGATGAAGACGGGTGGTAAGCCGCGTGACTTTTCACTTGAAGCATTATTTGGGTGTTAATCAAAAAGAAATTCCATGTAGGAAGGTAAAAGTAGCACCACCCTTTATAGCATAAAATTGCTTAACCAAGGAAGGTCATTTTTTATTTTTTTCTGAACATCATCCCCTCCTCTCATATGGATTATTGCATTAGTTGGATAGGAAATTACCTCAAAAATGAAATGTGTAGAGGATATGGTTATCCAAAAAGGCATGGATGTTCATTTTTTTTTATTAGAGATAAACCCTAACCACCATTGGAATGCAAGCCTGGCATGGGAGGACATCGACTCTTTGTAATCTAGGAAAAAAAAGTAGGCCACAATTTTGTTTCTTTTTTCTTTTTTGGTAATGGAAACTAATGGGAAAAATGTCGAAAATCACACTATCCCTGTTAATGTAAATTGAATGGCTGCATTGTTATACAAGGATCAAAGAAAAGCCCGAGGAAATTTGTGATACTCCTCTTCTTTCCTTGATAAAACTATGGTTTCTTTATACTGATTTTTAGCCTCTTCACTGCAATTCAGAGGGATAAGGGATAAGGTTTAAGGTTGGGATAATGATAATCATCATCGAAAGCATAGCAATTATCCTCACAATCCACTGAGTACTATACATTGCCAAGCATTTGAACTAAATAAGCAAGCTCAGTCTATGTACGAGCAATCTCGATCTCAAGCTGTGAGAGTCGAGCCTAAGTGTGACGCTGTAAGAATTAGAAGGTTTACCCACTATCATTAATGTGAGATAAGGGAGGTCATGCCATCACTTCTAATGTGTGAAATTTGATCGTTTTGATAATAGAGGTGACAAATACTTAGAGTGTGCAATGGTATTGGTTCACATTTGAGGTTTAGTAAAAGCTAATTATTGGTGGATATACGATTTATTTTAATACAAAGCTTTATGAAATCCAAACATTTTATTTATTTAGTATTATTTATTTATTTTCGCAAGGATATTTTTGATAACAGAAGAATCATAGATGCAACAGTAAGCTGAAAATAAAAGAGGAAGATGTTGTATATGGGGAGCATAGGTGAAAAATTAAAAATGTCTTCCTTGAGTATATATAAGAATATCGTGTTGCACATTAAGGTTTCAAAATACATGTTCGCACCTTTCAGTAGTTTGCATTTGTGGTTGATACCCTCTTGACTTCTTAGATTTTTGGAATTAAATGCATCGCTTCATGGCGGAGGAAGTGACAATTTGAGTGCATGAAGAGCCTTTGAAGTTTTACTCTGATGCTGCAACCAAAATAATGGCATTCTCTCAAAAAGGACCTCCAACAGTTTGTATTCTTTTAGCCAACGGTGTAATTTCTCATGTGACACTTCGACAACCATCAAATTCTACTATTACCATAACTTATGAGGCACATAAAGCCAGAAACTCTCGGTGATCGAATACATTTTGGCTATTTCTAGGAAATTCTTCCCATGTTTGCGAGTCTCGATAAGGTAGAAAAATCCAATTGAATAGCTATTGAGGGCTTGGAGTCTCTTCCTCATTCAAGTCTGATAACATACCTTCTTTATGCCTCGCAAGGATGGAAACGACTATCATGCTCCCACTACCACTCATGTTCATTCCTTTGAAGTGTTGGGTGTCACTTTCAATTCAAGACGTGGACATGATGAGTGTTAGAAAAATTTTACTGGGTAGATGAGAGGAGTCTAGCTCAAAATTTGGTTGCAGCAAAGTCAAATTTAGTTGGGCAAAGGATATCTTAACTACATAGAGGTTGAAAGAATACAAAGGAAATAACTCACGACAAAATAGAGTAGAAACAAAAGGGTTGTGGTAAATTTACTCATGAAAGTTTATGACCACATCACAACATAACATTCTTGGTATTATATTTCAAAACATAGGAAAATACATTTTCGTGATAAATGGAGGTTGTATCTCCAAGTGAAAAAAACAAAAAACTTACTGCAATTTAGCCATCAAGGGGGTTGCAGAGTAAATGTTTGTAAAACTTCGTAAAATTGGTTTTCGCATGCCCACCAATATTTCCTCTAGAATTTTCTCCTCACCACCTCAAATAATTTCACCCTTTCTATCTCTCTAACTTTCTAACTGATGCAAAGTGACTTTTACATTCATATTTATCTCAAAATACAAATTTTACATTAATACATGACAAGAAAATAATTAATACACAACATGGGCGATTTTGCATAGTAAATGGTTTTCTGAACTTTGAGGTGTTGTGGAGTGTTGGGAATAGTCACAGAGTGAATTCCTTCCCATAGAGATTTACTAAACTCCATTAAGTTCCTTAAATTCTTTGTTGTGTTGTGGAATGGTCAACATTGTACTTCTTCTTTTACTTTAGTCCTTTCGCATGTAACAAAATCGCAACTCTGTAGTAGTTGACTAGGCAAGCATGGCGTTCATTAGTTTTTTTAAGATGGTGGTTGGCATTATTATTTCGAACAGTCCCCTTAATCAAAACTTCCTCCATTGACAATTCCCAAACAATCTCTGAGATAAACAAAATTGTTGCGTGCCAATGGATTTGTGAAAATATCATAAAATTGTTCATGTGACCTACAATGCTACAACACAGTTTCATCATTATTTATCAACTCTCTCATAAAACGATATTTAACATCAATATGCTTGGTCCTCTTGTGAAGGACAATATTATTTGACAATTCAATTGTGGATATGTTGTCGCAGAAAATAGTTGTCACTTCCTCTTGGTTGTAGTGAAGATCCCTCATATCCTTCTCATCCAAACTCCCTCACACGCTACTATTTTTGCGGAGACATATTCAAATTCTATTGTTGACAATGATACTATTGGCTGCTTCATGGAGGACCATGAAATGGCTCTTGCACCGAAATGAGAAACATATCCTTATGTGCTCTTTCTGTCACTGGCACTTCTTGCCGAATCGCTATTAGTGTAACAAAGCAGCTTGAAAGCATATGTTGCGATGTACAAAATTCCATATTGTTTTGTCCCATTGACATGCTTTAGAATCCTTTTTGATGCTTTCCAATGTGCTTCCTTGGGTGTCTCCATGAACCTCGACAACAAAATCACTGCAAACATTATATCTGGCCTAGTGGCAGTCAAATACATAAAGCTCCCTATCATGCTTTTGTATAATGTCATATTGACATTACTGCTGCAATCTTCTTTGCTCAACCTCAACCCCATGACAGTGGGAGTTGGTGCAGGATTGTTGTTTTGCATATTAAACCTTTCCAAAATGTATCCTACATACCTTACTTGAGAGATAAAAATGCTATTTTTAGTTTTCTTCACTTCTATGACAAAAAGTACCTTGACAACCCCAAGTTAGTCATTTAAAATTCATTCTTCATGACTTGTTTGAGATGTGTGATGAGGAAATCATCACTGCATGTAAAAAGGAAATCATCTACATATAAGATGACAATAATAATCTCGTCATCTCTCTCTTTGATGGAGAGAGTAGGATCACAATCACGTTTGTCAAAAACATTGTCCAAAATGTAGGCATCTATCTTGTTGTACCATGCACATGATGCTTTCTTCAACCCATAAGGAGCTTTCCTTAGTTGATACACTTTTTCTTCTTAGCCTTCTACCTGATAACAGGTGGTTGTGCAACATACACTTCCTCTTTTAGCACTCCATTTAAGAACGATGATTTTACATCCATTTCATACACATTCCATTTATGTTGCATGAAAATTGCCACAAGTATACATACTATCTCCATCCTCATGACTCACGCAAACATCTCTAGATAATCTCTTCCATGCTGATGCTTGTATCCTTTGCAACTAGCCTTTCTTTGTGTCTTCCAATCATTCCCTTAATGTTTCTCTTCGTCTTATAGACCCACTTTACTCCAATGACTTATTTTCCTTGCAGAAGGTTCACTACCTCCCGTGTGACGTTTCTTTCTATTACTTCTATTTCTTCCTCCATCACTGCAACCCATTTTTCTTATTTGACTGCATCTTCAAACTGGATTGGGTCATCTACATGACAAAACAAAGAAAATAATGAATTCAAACTAGTGTTGCTATGAACTTCATCTTGCTCATAAATTTCATTTAATTTTTGAATATTGGTCTTCTTGTGTTTCCTGAAGATGGGCTTGACATGTCACTTGGTGTTGCGCATTGCAACATGCTTGGAGAAGAACCTGCTTGATTGCACCACATTGTCCTAATAGTTGTTGATAGTGTTTCTTGATGCCTCCTTTGTTGTGCCTGAATAGGAGTAGAGGGAGTCACTCTTGAGGAATTTCTTGTTGATGTAAATTCCTCTTTGTCCTCATATGGTATATATGATTTGACATTCACTGTCTTCTCTAAACTTCTATCCCATGCTTCCTCTTCTATGAATTGCACATCTTTGCTAATTATGACTTTCTTAGTTGATGGATTGTATAGCTTGTATGATTTGGATTCATCAATATATCCAACAACTATGCATTTCTCCCCCTTATTGTCCAAATTCTTCCTCATCTGATCTAGGACATGTGCATATTCCATGTAACCAAAAGCTCTTATGTGAGTGACACTATGCTTTCTTACACTTCATGCCTCCTCAAGAACTATGTTCTGGATGATTTTGGTTGGACATCTATTCAAGATATATTCTTCAAAAGTGACAACTTCACCCCAATAAACATTTGGAAAATGTTTTTCCTTCAACATACTCCTTGCCATTTCCATAATGGTACTATTCTTTCTTTCCACTACACCATTTTTATGTGGTGTATACCTTGTTGTAAATTCCCTATGAATTCCATTTTCCCTACAAAAATGAAGGAAATCATTTGTGATGTATTCACTGCCTCTTTCAGTCCTGAGGACTTTCATGTAATGTCCACTTTGCTTCTCGACAAGAGATTTTTATTGGTGAAAGTGATTGAACACTTCACTTTTAGTTTTAGGAGATAGACCCATGTCTTTCTTGTGTAGTTAACTATGAAGATCAATAAATAATGCCTTCTACCAATTGATGGTGTCTTCATTGGTCGATATACATCTAAGTGGAGGATCTCCAAAGGTGCCTTTGCCCTTACTAATTGTCCTCCTCGAAATGTGTCTCTATCTTGCTTTCCCAAGATACATCCTTCACATAGGCTTTCTCGGTTTTTCTATGAGTGGAAAACCCTTCACCATGCCTTTCCTATGCAACAAATTAAATCTTCCAATGTTGATATTACTAAATCTCAAATCCCATAACCAATTTTCATCGTTGACCTCTATTTGATAGTTTACATGTGTGACAACTAGATCCTTTCTTCCATCCTCCTTTCAGTTCATTGATAGTTGTGCATGTGCACATTCTTCTTTCAAATCTGATCTTATCTTTAGGGGAAACATTCTATTGTTTGTGATATAAACCTTTGCAATCAACTCCCTACTTGAAGGCCTATCCAAAATTGTTTGAAGATGACATTGTATCCCATTTGCATGAGTTGTCCAATTCTTATGAGGTTATGTTTCAGACTAGAGACAAAGTAAACATTTGAGATTTTGTTCTTCTCCCCCTTCTTTGCTAGGATATTAACTCTTCCTTTTCCCATGATAGAGACTTTGCTATCAATCCCTAACTTCAAATTTCACACTTTCATCTAGATTGGAAAACATTTATATCTTCCATGACATGTGGTTGCTACACTTTGTTTTTCTTTTGTTACATTACACGCTAAAAACATGTTATCATGGTTTTGATTATCTCTTGTGAAATTTACAGTTGGTTTATTACTTGTGTCATATTGCTTCTTTCTACACTCACTTTCATAATGACCATACTTCTTATAGTAATGACATTGGACATGAGATTTATCATACCTATGGCCTTGTGCTTAATTTTAGCTTTGGCCTTGACTTGGATTTTGATTTCTTCCCCTTCCACTTGAGCTTGAAGGGTTGCTTCTTCAACTTCCATGTGGGCTTCTTCCTCTTCCTATAGCATATGACCTTGCTCTGCCTCGACCTTGACCAAATGAAACTTGTGTCATGAAAGCATGCTATAATGAGGAGATTGCTACTCTATTCAGTCTATGTTCATGAGAAATCAATGATGCATGAAGCTCATCCACTGAGAACTATGTGATATCCTTTGTCTCTTCTATGGCAACAACAATGGCATCAAACCTTACTAGCAAACTTCTCAAAACTTTCTCAAATATTCCGCTTTCTTCAAGTGTATCACCATGAGACCTAATTTCAGTAACCAACCCAATTACATGTGTAAAATATGAGTCCACCTTCTGAGACTCTTTCATAGAAAGTTTTTCAAAGTATCTTCTCAACATTTGCAGCTTTGTTATCTTGAATTTTTCCATGCCTTGGTAGGATTTCTCGAGGGTGTCCAATGCTTGCTTAGACTTTGTTGCTCTTGCAACCAGTGGGAAAACACTTTCATGAACTGATTGAAAAATGTAGAAGGAGGCTTTTGCATCCTTCTTCGTGTTGTCCTTCAACAAATCTCTTTCTACTTGAGACAAGGAATTGTATGATGATCCATCTATTGGTTGTTGAAAACCATTCTCCACCAAATCCCAATGTCTTGAGATGAAAACAAGACCTTCATTGTAATAGCCCAATAATCATAATTTTTTCCATTAAACTGAGGTATCAGAGGATTAGTCAATCCTGTGTTTGATGTTTCAATTTGTGAGTGTAAAAAAACCTTTATACCCACTGGTAAATAAACTTCAAACATCTTCCCTCAAAATAATTCTTTTAACTGCTAGTAAAAACACTTCTTTTTACAATAATAGAGTTTAACCTCCTCTCATACCATGTTAGAAAAAACTTACTCGGGAAGAGGAGAGGAGTCTAGCTAAAAATTCAGTTGTGGCAAAGTCAACTTCAATTGTGGCAAGCTATGTCTTATGTTGTAGCAAGGATACCAAAACTACACAAAGGCTTAAATAATACATAGGAAATAGCTCACCGCAAGACAAAGTAGAAACAAAAAGGTTGCGGTAAATTTACTCATGAAGGTTTAAGACCACATCACAATATAAAATTCTTTGTATTATATTTAAAAGAATAGGAAAATCATTAGCATGATAAATGGAGGTTGTAGCTCCAAGTGAAAAACACAAAAACTTACTGTGATTTACGTATAATGGGGGTTGCAGAGTAAATGTTTGTAAAACTTTGTAAAACTAGTTTTCACGTGCCCACCAATATTTCCTCCACGATTTTCTCCTCACTACCTCACATACTTTCATGCTTTCTTGTTCTCTAACTTTCCAATCATGCAAAATGAATTTTACATTCATATTTATCTCAACATACAAATTTGACATTAATACATGACACAGAAAATAATTAATACGCAACATTGGTGATTTTACATAGTTAATTGTTTTTTGAACTTGTAGGTGTTGTGGAGTGTGGGAAACAAGCGCAGAGTGAATTCTTTCCCATACTTATTTACTCAACTTCATTAAGCTCCTTAACTTCTCTGTGGTTTTGTGGAGTGGTCAGCATTGTACTTCTGCTTTGACTTTAGTCCTTTCCCCTACAAACAAAATCACAACCGTGTAGTAGTTGACTTGGAAAGCATCATTGTTTTTAAGATGCTGGTTGGGATTATTATTTCCAACAATGAGCTAGAACTGTGTTTGGAAGAGAAGGTTGACATGTCCACTCCAAGAATCGACATGACAAGAAGTAATATATTGTGTTGTCTAAAAAATGTTGTATGCACTAGGAATGGCACTGTCCATATTTTAGTATCGGAATTCTTGGTGAATTACGCTTTCACATTGGGTGAGATTTTTGTCTTTTTATTTATTTGTTTATGTTGTAAAGATGGCATGAGTAAATTTTGTGAAGGACATAAATTGTATTTCTTTTGTACGTCACTGATACTTAGGTTTAGTAAAGTTTTGAATGAGTTTAATTCAATTACAAAACTTGCTTTCATGAAATAACATGGACATTTAAAACTTGGTTTGGTTCACGATTTCTCAAAACTATGTTAGTGTATATGTCCATGACCCAAAGTAACCTGTAGATCATTTTGGGTTCAAACTAATGTATTAATACCTCACATGCATTTAAATGAATTTTGTGCAAATGGTAATTTATAGGAGGAAGAGATGGACTTTACGTTTGTTCATTTGTCTATTTTGGCTCATTATATTCAGGTTCTTGGATTCGAAAAGTAGGTTACTAAATGTGATATTCTCCCATTATTGGCACAATCTATGGCTTTGAGTTTATCTATTTCCTTAGAGCTATTTGTTCAAAGCATAAACTTTTATTTAATAGAACTTTATAAATAATCACAGGGAAATGATAATTTATTAAATATATAATGTTAAACTACATAAAATAGATCATTTGTGAGCAGAGTATAGTCATAACAGCATCGGCAGTAACAAAATATGAAGCATTTGTAGTGCACTCGTTGCCCCGAAAATGACTATAATATAATATTAGATAACTCATTGAAGATGAGATAATATGGAATTTAAAATAGCTTTATCAAGCAATGTGAATGTGGGGCACTATACAATTCCCCATTAGGGTTCACGTTTCGCTGAGGGGATGCTCTTGCTTATAATCATTCTATTTTCATTAAGGATATGGTTGTGCTTGTGCTCATGTCTGTTGTTGACTGATATTCACAATAATGGTTAGGGATACATTCAAGTCGAGATGCCGAACATCTCTAAACTCAGGCTCTAGTAGAAAGGGTTGTGTGCTTTAACTACAAAGAAGTCCATTGAGTGAAAAAGTGTGAATTTAATCACCTTGATTTTTTTTTCTTTTGAAGCCAAAAACATCTAATTCATGCTATAATAAGAATATATGCAAGGGAGGATCATCTTGATTGGAAAATTTTAATCTTATTGAAGTCGCCTTGTATATTATTGTCTTTGTGGAAAATTAAAGCCGGGAATGGTTAAATTCAGTTTCTACTCAGAATGAAATAAATTATTCTAAGAGGTATATAGCAATCGATGAATTTAGTGACATATTCATCACATTACCTCAATTATAAATAAAGAAAATTGACAATAGTACAAGTACAATGTAGGGACTTGGTTAAATGAAAGGATGATTATATAAAAGAGGAAATGTTAAACTCTAGTAAGGTGTTTTGCAATGAAAAAGGTTCCCATGAAAAATGTTAAGAAATAAAGAACACATAATGGAAAAAATTGTTTTGAATTTAGTCCCTTATACAAGGAATTTTGGAGTTGGAATTATTTTCGAAAAAGTGATTAAATAATAACATGTTAAATATAAACGAAGACCTATGCATTGGAAGTGCATACTTCTACTTATAGGCATCCTTTCATACAATAATATGTAAACCATGGTAAATAATAAGAAGCAAAATTCTAATGCTTCTTGATTGATAATAAAAAGGATTGTGTTAATCATACAAGTCCCTCTTAAAAAGTATGAAAGTATCTATGGAGATACAAATAAGGTCCTTGGGTTAATACCTAACAAGGAGGAACCCTTGCAATTTAGGAATTGAGGCAACTCCTTGACTCACTGTTGAACTTATTATTTGGACAACATTCTAATTGACAAGCAATAATGATTATGATCTAGTATTATTCATACGTTAGTACTTGTAGATAATTAAAGGTTGGTATTTATTTATACCTTGAATTGTAGAACAAATTATCTTTTCGTTCAAATGTCATTCAAGTATGCAAAATTTAACTGTTACATAAATGTATATGAATTTTAGTTGGTTGAATTATATATGAGGTGATATTTAGAATAAATTACCATGTGCTAAGTATAATCAAGAAAAGTGTACAACTCATGAATATGTTATGATTAAACCAATAGTTTAGGTTAATTCAGAAAATATAAGATCAAGCTAGATAAGCATTGTGTCTTGTCACAATAACTAAGTAAGGGATGATAAAAAGGATTGATAAAGGGTGATGTGGACTGAAATAGCTTGTGAGTATTGTGTTGTTTCTTATTAACATTGATGTAATTAGCATATATTATCACGATATGGACATTATAGTTGCGCATAACTTGCTTTAATAGAGGAAGTCCATATTTGAATCATTTTTTATTGTTGTATGATACATATACTCATTTATTGTCATGGATTGCTGATATATTATTATCATAAGCCTCGTTTAGTGGTCATCAAGATAAAAATGTTGTGGAAAGAATCATGCTAGAATCTACACATAATAATGAGGCATATGAATCTGCCATGCAAGAACATAGCTATATAGTATTATAGCCTTCTAACGATATTGTAGTTATCATTTGGTTGATGATAGATGTCAAGCATCCAGGGAATGAAAGAGTCTTGAGTTTAATGGATTGTTTGAACTGTCTTGCAGCTCATGATGAATTCCAATATTGGTCTTGGGTTCATTAGACAACTTATGTAGGAATCTTTGTACAACAACCCTAAATATGTTTGCTACCCCAATGCCTATGAAAGAAGCATATGTATGGAGAAGGAAAGAACATGATTTCCATAATGATCATGTTGCTAAAGTATAATGTAGAGTGGTTAAGTTGTTGAAGCATAAAAAGGGAAATAGTAAATCACCCAAGATGAATTATTTAAGAATGAAGTAGTGATGTAATGATTCTTAAACTATGAGTTAATAGTCTCCTTAAGATGAAAATATGCATGAATACACACTATACTACTGATATTGGGTTACAACCACATGAAATATGGAAATGATTTACACTTGACATAAAAACTTTCTTCGATTATTGAGAAGCACCATGCTCATAAAAGTTCCTTGTAAACTGAGTATAGTTGTTTTATTTAAAGGAAAGCTTGACATGATAATAGCATGGTGGAAAAAAAATGTGGATAAATTTATGTCATGCACGTGATACCATGAGGATGCAATGATGGGTTGTAGCACAAATGGTATTATGTACAACAACACATAAGGTAACCATAGGCTTACATGTGTGACATGATTGAAAAATGATATGTGTAATAGTGTGTATAATGTACCTTGTGGGGAGGTATGAAAAAATACATTGGATAGATGTCTAGCTAGGGAAACCAACGAGGAGGTTACACAGAAGAAGGGAAGTAAGATTGGTATAAGTAACCATGGCTAATTGCAGTTTAGCATACATACGATTATGATGAATATATATTTTTATGTGAACTAGTCTGTTATGACCTTGCAGGCATATTAATGAGGAAAATATGCTAACTCATGTGTTGTATGCAAAGAGACTACAAGAAGCAGGTGTTCGACAAGAACACAAAGGCTTGGAAGAATGCAAGAAGAGAACATGCATTCTTTAGATAAAATAAATGATAAGGAATAGTTTCTTTAGTAATATTAAGTAACAGATTATGATATTTATCATAGTTGAAATTCTGCATCTATAAATTCTCACAAATGGTTTAAACGCAATGTACAGGTATCTATGAAAGGAGTGTAGGTTTTAAACCCATACAGAAATTACCTGCATACGAATTCTAAATCACAGGAAAAATAAAAATGCGAGAGAATAAAACACATATACACAGAGATTTCCCACTGGATCCCAAAACCGGGACTACCAGCTTGATTTTTCATTATGTTCCTTTGAATGTTACAATACATATTTATACATGCCGAAGCATCCAATACCATGGACCGAAAAACCATCATGTCCAAAACCATCGACCGAAAACCATAGGTAGGTTTGCCCAACCTAATATAGGGTCCAAAAAAAACTTTCCCGGGGCGCTGCCCCAGACCCCCTAGATGGGGCTACCCACCCCCCTCAAACCCCCTGGATAGGGGGGGTTGCCACCCCGCTGCACAATTGGTGGAAGGAAGGGGGGGCTCTGCCTCGTCTCTAACCCCCTGGTTCACTACGTAGATT
>APFE030566590.1:158116-199055 GCA_000404065.3 Pinus taeda | reverse complement strand
TAAATGTTTATGAGTTTTTGATAGAGGGTAATTGGGTGTGTTGTTAAGGTATTTCTTGATATTAATTGTAATATATCCTAATAACCTTACATGAAAATGGAGAGAGTTATAATTTTTTTACACAAATTACCTACAAGTAATTATTCAAATCACTATTCCACATTCCTCATTAAACATTAAATAAAATGTTCATTAGTACAAAAAATAACTTTAGTAGAGGAATACTAAGTTTTATAACCATTAACAACCACTCTTGTAGTATATTAAACTGTATGATGTAACCTTGTATTCATTTCATAATTCCTTTAACCACATTAATTAATCACATACTTGACATTATCAGCATCACATTATGCAATGAATAAGCAATCACATCGTTGAACACCGATATCCCATCATTGAACATTGATATGCCCTGGAAACCCTGTACGGTAAAAACCATCAAACATTTAATTTTATTATTAAACGCTCGTGAGGGTGTTTACCCCTCACTCAATGACTTTTAAGGGAGTTCATCCCTTATCCATTGTTATATTAAAATGAAATATAATTAAAATACCACGTATGTAGCTAAAAGCTATTACAATTGTCATACAATCATTTACCCACAAATCACCTCTCTATATCTTTGTGGCATGATTATTCCATCAGTGGACCATCCTGTAGCTTGTACTCATCAACATGGATCATTACTTCTTATCTGCCACAGTGTTAAACATAATTTGTGTTTGGCACAAATCACCATCCTTGTTGTCGTCAACAAGCTTTGGTAACATGATTATATAGAGTATTAGCCAATCAACTATTAGTCTTTAAATTTTTTTTTTTAACATCTATTCATGTGCATACATGAGATGTAAATAAAATATCACAATATGTTTTTTCTAACAACATTGGGCATATGATCTTCTAACAACATTGTGCATGTATAAACATATAATTATCAAGCATGTCAAAATAATTACCATGTTACTATGATCATTCTCGCACTATCACACATTCATATCACATTCATATCCAAAGGAAACCATTGTAACCATTCATTTCATTTAAAGGATACTAGCAACTTATCTTTGCTTTTCGTGCAAGTAATTAGATAAAAAATTTCATATCCAAGGGAAACCATTGTAACCATTCATTTCATTTAAAGGATACTAGCAACTTGCCTTTGCTTTTCGTGCATGTAATTAGATAAAAACTTATTCAAAGAGAGCTAGCCTTTTAGCTTCTTCTCTGTGCATGTAACTAAGTAATCCTTACCCACCAAAACATGTAACTTTTACAAACTCTTGCAAAGAAATTAACACCATTGGCTTATCTTTCACCCATAAGAAAAACATATTCTTTCGAAAGAAGATTCCTATGACTTATATTCTCTTGCATCTGATCTATGCACAGGTTATTATATTTTCTCATAACTAAGTAATTTTTTTTCCAAAAGAACTCTCTTACACATGAGAATCCATGGGAATATATTCCATGGATTTATTAAATAACTAATCTTTTCCAACGCTATGGAAATATTGTACTATGACTAAGCATAAAACCATTGTCTTTTTTTAAGAACACCACAAGATTTATTTATTCTAATTAACCAAAATGTCATAGTTACTTATATTTTCTTCAACAAATAATTATGTCTTATAAACACATAAGGTAGTTATTAAAACTACACGTTTCAAAAAGAAATCCCACTTTCCAAGAAAAATAATCTAATTAACTTTTCTCTTTTATTTTTCACCACCCTTGAAATTATTTCACAAATTACTCTCTTTAATCTATATTCACTTCCAAAAAAATAACTTGGATTTTTATCATTTCATACACTAGTACGAAATCCCTTCTTAAGAAAAGAGCATGCATCCTATATTTTCTTACATAAAATGCATATGAAATGTTATATAAAGACAAACAAGATTACTTATATTTTAATGTTGCAAATATATAATAACTATTTTTATCTACATGTAGTAATATATTTTATTTAGTAAGAAAAATATATAATAACAATCTTTATCTACATGTAGCACTATATTTTCATTGCTAAGAAAAATATATAATAACAATTTTTATCTACATGTAGTAATACATTTTCTTTACTATAGTTTTCTTAGTAATATTTAAAGAAAATTATACCACCTAGAATAATTACTCTTGGTAAATGTTTATAAGATTTTGCGTTAATCTATTTTTTTTTTAAGTCCCACCTAGAATAATCACTCTTGCTAAATGTTTATAAGATTTTTTTTTAATCTTTTTTTTTAGGTCCTAGCCCATTGGGCTAAGCAGAGCAATGGAAGTCCAACATCAGATGGCTTTTTCCAACCAATATAAGGGTCGTCTCGCATCGAAAAGCATTTTCCAACTAATATAAGGGCCACCCCGCATCGAAAGATGTTTTCCAATCAATATAGGGGCCAACCCAGGTTTGTAATTCTATTTGCGTTAAGCTTAGGAGTATAGTGCCAGTGCTACTGACTCAATTGAAGGTCTAAGCTTACGGAGTATAGTGGAAGTCCCACTAACTCAATCTCAATTTCTCCTACTTAAAAAGGGAATAACAATCTTTTTACATCTTAAAAAATAAAGTCATAGGCATCTAAAAACAACTTTAAATTTAAAATATTAATTTAAATATTTTAAACTAACCTAGATCAATCTTAATTTTGAATCTACCTAACTGTAGAGAGGTATCAAATCTCTTTCACTCTAAAATATATTTGCATATGAGATTTGATCCCTCTAGAGTTTGGTAGATTCAGAGTTAAGATGGATCTAGGATGGTTTAATTATTAACTATAATTATAATTGTATTTTTAGTTTAATTTCGTCGAGTTGAAATATTAAACACAAGATTGATTTATTTTCGGTGTTCTAGTCAAAATGTTTAATCGAACATGACAACAACTCTCCCATATTCGACACAATTAATTTAAAAAATATGATTACATTAAGAAGCACCCTCCAACCTAGTATGGTAGAGAAGTAATGTCTTGATTCAGTCAAATTATATAAAATAAAAATAAAATAAAATAAAATAAAAAGTAATAATTATATTTATTTTTATTATATAATTAATAATTATATTTATAATTAAAATTAATAATTAAACAATCTACATCCATCAAATCTACAAATAACTATGAGGGATCCAGAGTTAAGATAAATCTAGACTAATATCTACACTAACCAACCATTTGAGACTTTGATGAACTTTTATCTTTTCATTTTAAATGAGAAAAGCTTATGTTAATTTTTTGCATTATTAAACACCCTCATTCTCACAATTTCAAAGTTTACAAGATTGATTCTTTTTGGTATTCTAGTCAAAATGTTTAACCGAACATGACAACAACGCTCCCATATTCGACACAATTAATTAAAAAAATATGATTGCATCAAGAAGCATCCTCCAACCTAGTATGGTAGAGATGTAATATCCTGATTCAATCAAATTATATAAAATATAAAATTAAATGAAATTAAAAATAAATAATTATATTTATAATTATAATTATTAATTAAACAAATCTACATCCATCTTATCTACTAATAACTAAGAGGGATCCAGAGTTAAGATAAATCTAGACTAATATCTACACTAACCAACCATTTAAGACTTTGTAGAACTTTTATCTTTTCATTTTAAATGAGCAAAGCTTATGTTAACTCCTTACATTATTAACCACCATCATTTTCACAATTTCAAAGTTTAAATGGTTGAACGGGAACTAGTAACCTCCCTAGTCCCTAGATAACTCACAAGCGCCATATAACAGGAACCAACCTAAGATACTAGAAAACCACCATAAACTAGAGCCTAGATATCAAACTCCAAGTGAAACAACTACCCCATAAAAAGATAACTTCTATGATAGACTCCCTTTACAAAGTATCCAAGTGAGACAACTACCGCATAGAAAAATAATTTCTATGGAGGACTACCTCTACAAATTTTGGGACACTCAGGTTGAAATAACTATCACCGTTAAATAACTTATGAACAATTTTTGTTCATTTTAAATAATAAAATATAAAATTATTATGGTTATTATTTTATGATTTATTTTTTATTTTAATTTAAGGAAAATTTTTGATATATTTTTTTTTTATTATTGAGTAAGTACTCTCATATCATTTATTCAAAAAGCTCTTTTTATTTTTGAAAATAAGTAGATATCAATTTAAAATATAGAATTTTTAGACTAATTACATATGCAGTTCAATAATGTATTTACAAATAGATAATTATGAACATTCAAATAAGTTTACATATATTTTTTAAATATAGAAATTATATTAAATTTTTCTTGAAATCATTCATTTTATATTTTAAATTTAATTTAATAGTAAAAAATTATAAATTTTATTTAATAATAAAAAATATAATTTGATAAATATTCATATAATTAATTTTTATGAAAGCTTTATGAATCTCCAAATGTCATGGATAACTTTGAAACCCTGCTCACTATAAAAGAAGTTTTCTCATTAGAAGACATTGATTTAAGGACATTGAAAGTTACCAGGCAGAAATCCTAAAAATTGGAGGCCCTGTCCTCATCCCCCACATGCACAAGCTTTTCAATCAAGCGATCAAACAAGGTTTCCCTAAACCATGGACTCAAAGCCTCATTATCCCTATTTTTAAAAGTGGGGATGCAAATAACCCCTCTAATTATCGGACAATTATGATCAACCCTCTCCTAGCCAAGTTATATGGTATTATTTTGGAAAAGAAGTTGAGCATATGGCTTGAAAGTGAAGGTAAACGGGCTAAAGGCCAAGCTTGTTTTAGAAGGCAACACTCAACAACGGACCACTTTGTTATGCTTAGGATCATTGTGGAGGAATGCCGCAATAATAAATCCAATCTTTTCTGTTTCTTTGTGGACTTTAGAAAGGCTTTCGATATGGTTCCTGCAAAGAACATATGGAATAGATTAGAAGAGCTAAAGGTTCCTTTTGAGTTGAGAGCTACCGCTATAAGGTTATACGAGAATGTAATTGCTAAGTTAAAGAGCAAGGAGGGGTGGTTGAAAGATATTAAGTGTAATATAGGAGTTAAACAAGGTTGCCCCCTCTCCCCTACCCTATTTGGCATTTACATCGACAAGATAGAAGGTTGTTTAAAGGAACCAGAATGTGCTGGCACGATCTTAGCTGGGATAGTCATCATCCTTCTTCTCTACGTTGATGATATCGTCCTTCTCGTAAGGTGCCCATCTGATCTTGATAAGAAACTTAGACTTCTTAAGGATTTCTGCTCTACTGTGGGTATTATTGTTAATACTCACAAAGCAAAAGTCATGATTATCAAATCCAAGAAGGACACTTACACTAATTTTATGTATGACAATACTAACTTGGAGGAAGTGTCTTCCTACAAGTACCTAGGAATTGATATCCATCACAAGCTCAATTGGAACTATAGCATTGAGAAAATGATTAATGGGGGGTGGAAAGCTTATTTTGGTCTTGAAAATAATTGTAAAACGACAAACATTGTAATGTGGGATGGAAAGAAGTTACTCTTTGAAACTTAATCACTCTATTTATCTTATATGGATGTGAGGTTTGTGGTTGTAGCATCTCTAGAGAATCCTGGAGAAAGATTGAGAAAATCTAGAAGCGTTTTATAACGTATAACCTCAAAATTAAAAACAACACACCCTATCCTATTCTTCTTATAGAAGCGGGTCTTTCCCCTATCGAGAGCCTAGCTATGACTAGACTTCTGTTGTACAAGCACAAACTCAATAGCATAAGAGACCATAGACTTCCTAAACTAGCTTTAAATTCTAGCCAAAACCACCTAAGGCTCAAGCGAGGCTGGTATAAAGACACCAGGGCTTGGTTAAACCATTGGGAGATCAACGAGAAATTATACCGGAAAAAGATATCGAAAAAGATTCCAAAATATCGCACTAAAAACAACTTGAAAAATCACACTAAAAACAACTCAATATCTTTATGTAGCAAGAGTCTTGGGCTTTATTCATTTGTTTATTGTAGGTCAATAATGCTTTCAAAGGGTGGGGTGAGGTGAAAGGTATCATGATCCCAGGGAGAGGAAAATGAGGGCTTATAGGTTTGGAGCATAATATGAGAGGTATATACTGGGAGAGGTATATTTTGCAGAATGTCTTTAGTAATGTGTTGCGATTTTAGGATAAATTTCACAAAATGTCTTAGTAATGTGTTGTGATTTGAGGATAAATTGATAGAACCTTGGGAGAATGAGCATTTTGGAAAGAAATGGTGAATATATACCATGCTTATTGGTTTTTTGATATTTATATTGTTTATTTTAATAATGATGTTGAAATGTTATATATATATATATAATTTTAAAAAAACAATTATTAACTATTTTTTTGGTCATTTTAATATGCCTTTTTTATTAAAAGATGGTGGTCTTGAGATTATATTTGATTTTGAGTGAATAAAGAAATAGATGTATTTGGAGTTTAAGTATTGTTTCTAATATTGATGAAGAAGTATTGGAAGTTTTTCAAGATATATATTTATTTAAGGAGTAAGGTGTGTTTCATATAATTATAATTAGCGGTTTTTCAATTATTATGAGGTTCCTCTTAACAACAATGTAGTTAATAATTTTTTTGGTTATTTTTTCTGGTCTAAAGAATGGAAGAATCATTTTGGAAAAATTCTTTGGGTTGCTTTTGGTTCTTTATGGGTCTATCTTTATTCAACCCATTCTAATGTAATTTCAATTCATGAATATAGTTCAAGCTAATAGATTAGGGTTTTAGATGTTAGAGGATTTTATATATTGTCTTGTAAATGGTCAAGTATTACAATAAGAGTTAAAGTTGTAGCTCTAAACATTTGTTGGTTTCCCTGAATAAGGGCTCATTGTAAATCCCTAAGTACCATGTGTGAATGTTATTGTTTACTTTTCTATTTTTTAGAGAGTTTATGTATGCATTGCTTTATTATAAATGCTTAAATTTACAAATATGGGGGCATCCATGGATGAAGGTCAATAAAGGAAAATGAGGGCATGTTTGTGAATCTTTATTGTACGCCTCTCCCTTGGCATTGATTAACATTAAACTCATAATCAATTTCATGCACAATTATTGAGCTCGACAAGCTCAAAAGGATTATGAGTTATGATCATTAATATATCACACTCCCTGATGTTGCCAGTTGTCAACGCTTGTTATTAATAATAAAACGCTAATCCAACTCCTCTTTATGTGTGGTTTTATTTGGTGGATTGAATGGTGGTTTGAGACAATAATTTATTCCCTCCACCATATCTTTGGTTTTTGTGGTTTGGACTTATGAGCTTTTTGTAGTTGCCTTATTCTAGGGAATGAAGTAGATGAATACTCAAGTTTCCCAGACAGGTCTTTGTATTATAGACAACACATATTTGATTTAGGTCATAATCAATACTATAGGAAAGACGACTTAATGTTATTAATATGTCACACCCATTACACTACTAATTTTTAATGCTTATTAATAAGAGCATGTATACCCAACTCCTCTTTGTGTGCGGTTTTATTTGGTGACTTGAAGAGTGGGTCATAAGAGAAATTTCCTCTTCCCCATGTCTTTGGTTTTTATGGTTTGGCCTTGTGAACTTGATCTAGCTAGCTCAATCTAGGGACTATTGCAAATGAGAATTTTAAAATTTCCTTGGTAGTCTTAGTGCTCTGGGAAACACACATTTGATCTAGGTATCCTTGGAGTTGTAGGAAGTATAGGTCAATATAGGAACAAGTGGCTTATGATATGAGAGTTAGTGGAGCTTAACAAAAGTGTGAAAAAATGTGAAAATACGGTAGTAGAAATCTGACAATGTATGGTAACATCGACTTTGCAATGCAAATGTTTTTTTAGAATGGAGGAATCAATAACTAGGCCAAGCTCATACTAGCATGACATGGGGTTGATTTTAATTGCTACCACTATAACCTCCAAGTGTGTCCATATGGCCTTTCACATGACACATGGGCTAGTCGAGGTTTAAACAAATGACATTGCAAGGAGTGCCTTAATAGTGCATCCTATCACCAACTATTCTACATCCAAATGGATTTGCAGTGCAAATCTTGGCAAGAGACATGGAAGGAAAATTTTTGGTGAAAATTCAAGAGCAAGACGAGAATGTTATTCAAATTATGACTCAATTAGTGGAAATGAAAAACCTAGAACATAAGTTTAGGACAATTGAACATGTACAAAGAATTTAGTATTTAGAAATGGACCTTTATTTACGAGCTCTAGCTTCTCTAATAGCTTATATTGTTGGCTTATGTAATCTCCCTCTAAAGATTCTCCAATTCGACATTCCTTTTGCTTCTAATTAATTTAGCTTAAAATAAGAATGCACAGGGGTTCAATGCAATCCCAATTTGAAACTAAAGGTTGCAATAGTTGGTCCATTTCATGCAACTTAATAAAAAATGGGTGTGCATTATGAGATTGATAAGGAAAACTAGTTGCTAGAAGACACCCTATATGGACCAACATTTTAAGATATTTTGTTTATAATAGTTTGTTGTGTTATTTTATTAGTAGGATTATTTGTCAAGTAGTGTACCTGCAAATCAAGTCAATTTAGTTGTTAGGTATATAATATAGGATTTTTCGGAACAATGACTTTATTATTTTTCTTACACTAGGCTCTGAAATATTTTAATTTGTTTGTATTACAAGGTTGTCTAGTTTGGCCATAACCTTTTTTTCTAATACAAATATTACTCCTTACTGTTATAAGAAAAAAGGAAAAAAGAAAAAAAACTCACATTTCCTTCTTACCTTTGGATGTCTCCCATTCAAATATGTGTTTGCCTCATGTCTTACAGGACATGATTGGGTTAGTGCTTGCATGTGTTTTATATTTCTTTTGTGTTTTATGATGAGTTCCTAATGCTTGGTTGGATTAAGTTATAGTTTAGGTTTTCCATCGAGTTACCAATCATGCATTGACTTAGAGTCACGAACTACCTTTTGATTTCCCCCCACATGTGTGTTAGCTTATTTTGTTTATGACATGGTTGAGATTGGTTTCTTGTGTTTTAAGTTGCCTAATGTTTTACCATGAGTTCTTAATGTTGTGTTGGGTTAAGGCATGCATATTTTTAGCTGTCTATGGAATTGTCATTACTAAGGGAAGATCAATGGGAGAGAGTTATAAGCATTGGAGAAATTTTGAGGTCTAAAATGGGCCTCCTAAGGAATATTATAAAATAATAGTGGAAATAATAAAATAAGATTACATTACATCATAAAATTTTAGAGGGAAAAAAGAAAAAAAAAAACTATTTTTTCAACTTATATCCCTATAATTTTACTCAATTTTTGAGTATGAGCACTTGTTGGATGCAAAATTTAATTCCTCATCCATAGTACCCACGTTGCATACTTTTGATGGACCCTGCTACATGAAAAAATGTGATTGCAATAACATGTTCCATGTATTTTTCATTTTTCGTGTAGTTGGGTCCATCAAAAGTATGCAACATGGGTACTCCTTGGATGGGCAACTAAATTATGCATCCAAAGAGTGATCCTGCTCGAAATTTGAGTAAAAATGTAGGGAGATAAGTTGAAAATACGAGTTGAAAAAGTGGTTTTTTATTTTTATTTTTTTAATATTTTTACCTTTTTACTCAAAAAATGTTGAATCGTCCCTCGTGGTTGCCATCATCATCTTAAATCCTATTCATTCTATAACTTTGATTTTGGTTTTACTTTTTTGTTTTGAGGCCCATTTTTTACCTTAAAACTTTATCTAATGATAAGCAAATAAGAGGTGATGGTGTAGTTGAAGGCATGATGATGCCAATATGTCTCATCCCTCAAATTTTCCATTTGGCATGTTAAGAAAACTAGAATCTCTAGGAAAGAGAACTAAGTAAGAAGGATGATGAAATACTATGCGACAGGGTTTGTTGAACTCAAAACTTGGGGTTCAAAATTCAATGAACCTAAAAAAAATCAAGTTTGTTTAGGTTCGTCGAACTTGAACACTAGACCTAAAAGGAAGAAATCAACAAAAATGTATACTTGGCCACAAATAAAAATACCCTTGCTTAGTCTAGTTCATTGTCTCAATGTCGACAACTAAGCCATTTAATGAACTCAAAGTGCATTTGGCTACAAATAAAAAGATCGCACTTTGGTTCAATCTTGTTGCAATGTCAGGAAATTGGAAACTTAAGCGAGAGTGGAGAGGTTGTCCTACTCTAACTCCTAGATTGTGGATGAGGTCTGATGTTGGGTTTTGGAAGTTGATCATACCAGGGGATTGAAAAAATTATATCTCAATTTTGTTTCACTACACTGACAAATGAAGACTCTGCTTGGTTTGATTTTGAAAGATAAATAGGTGGAAAGGTATAACGTATTTGCTTCTTTGGAGGTCATCAAGCGGATGCTAAGGAACCAATATTTCACCATGGACAAGCTCGACTCAAGGCTTAACCCATGTGAAAGGGCACCTTTATTGTGATTCAGACACTACCGCTCCTCCTAGATCGAGCGCTAGGGAACCTGCTCCGATATCTTCCTTTGAATCTTAATGGTGTTTATGTTTGCTAGTACATTTGGAATTCTATTAGGCTTTATTTTGAATATCCAATATGTGTGGCCTTTTTGTACTTTGTGATTAGTTGGTTGGATTTTTGTACTTTGGGATTAGTAAAGAAGTATGGATGGTGAATCCTCCTGTATCCCCATGAGTTAACAAACATCTCCTTAGTTGATTGGTTATAACAACTATGTATCTTTGAGATATTTTGATAATACAATGTGCTTTATTTTACAAAAAAATAAAATAAAAAATCGTTGCAATGTCAATAGCTAACCCATTAATCAATGAACTTGAAGTATACTTGGTTGCAAACAAAAATAAACCTTACTCAATATAGTTCATTCTGCCATAGAACTAACAACTAACTCATTCTTCAACTTGAATCTAGCTAGCCCTTTATTCCTCTTCTTGGATAAGGATCTGTTCATGGTTGAGCTACTTCAACAATTTTTCCTTCTCCACATTGCATAATGGATGGATCAATCTTATGGATCTCATCTCAATGTAAGGATTGAGTGCACACGTTGCAACATGTAGTCTCAGGCGCTACACTTCCCATTTATATATGGTTGTTTCAATTTTAAGCATGCAATACTTTCTAATGTGGTATCATCCAATTATTTAATTTTAAATCATATATATGGGGAATAATTTCTGGCTCCATGCCCAATTATATTGAATTATATATTAAGGTTATATGGTTTATATGTATGTATTTAATTGTGATCCTCAACTGACCTTATCAAGAAATTTGAATTCGAATCAAACTTAATCATTGTCGAACTTGAATTTGAACTTGACTATTTGACATAGATGAGAGATGGTGACAAGAGGTCTTATGTGAAGAAATGGCGAAGAGACATGAAGAACAACAATAAATGGAGAATCATGGGATTTAAGGACAAGGATGGAATAATTGGATCACAAATAAAAAAATGGAGAATCATGGGACTTAAGGACAAGGATGGAAGAATTGGATCACAGATAAAAAATTAGAGACGTTGAAGAGAGCATTAGCTTACAACCAAAAGATAAATATGAAGATGAAAATGTCATGGGATAACTCATAAGGCCATTGAAGAGCAAGAGAGAGTCAAACATTGAAGTTTCTTGTTATTGGCAATTATGAACATATAAGAATTTTGATACCAAGTCACGTGATCAAAGACATTCTCTGCCAAAGGCACTAACCTTCTTCTTAATCTATGTTTGTTGATATGCAACAACATAATCATTCCATAAGAATGAAATTGTAAAGATGGTCAATCATGGTATGAAAGTTAGTAATAGTATTACATAGACAATCATCCTTAAGCCAATGAATAGAGTATATATCATAATTCCTACTTTAGTTAATAAAAGGTAATATACCATCACCCAAGTTGTATTTATGCTTTTGATGTTATATATGGTTTAAGTGTTATGTTAATTTGAAATAGAAATCAACAAACAATTGTTTTGAATTATTGTAAGATATTTCTCTAAATTTAAATCTTGAATATCCATCCTCGGTAAAGATAGCTTCTGATGCTAGTGATCTATTTAACCTCGTAAATTTATGCTTTCACATCTTTCTATAATTACAATCATTTTCAAAACTTAATTTATAAGAAATTTCTTACTATTAAAAAAGAAATCACTATTTTCCTTTATACCAATAAGTCAAACCCATCAAAATTCAAAATGCAGATCTTCAATGGATACTACTCATGCAAATCTTAATGGATACCCCTCATTCTTTGTGATCTCAACGCAACCTCATGGCTACTTTTGATAAGCACCCAATGATAGAACAAATCCTATCCCTAGAGAATCCCCCTAACATCATTAAACCATTGTTTGTTATACCCATTTCGTTGGGAATATAATTTCAAATTCTTTTAATCTCTATCAATCAAATCCAAGTCCTTCCCAATCTTCATACCAAGGTCACTAACAAATAACGACAAATAACAAATGCAGAGGTAGCACACTCCCCTACCACGGTGCTAGATTCACAACGTGTGGTCACATGCCACATGAGGGGGTGTGTCCCAGTGTATTCCTTTTAGGATGATGAGCAATAATGGCTTCATAGAAAAACATTGCACGTGTATAGTTGCAGAAATGTTTTTGAACTTAGTTGGGAAAGTTGCATCCTCCAAGTACACAATCATAGAATACTAAGAAATTCAATTTGGATCTTCATTATTAGTTGTTGATACAATTCAACCTCGTTATTGAATGTGCATGGTAATATAAGCTGACATTAATAGAGGTTATTTTATGGTAGAAGAAAAAAAAAACACGAGATGCAGATTCTATTGTTATACTATTTAAGATTTGAAATGAGTGTGTGGTTTCTTTTTAATATTAATTTGATAAATTTTGATTTTTCAAGTGAATATAAAAATATGTATTTTTTAAATTATTATTTTAAAGATAAATATAAAAATGTGTATGTTATATATTATTCTAATTAATTAAATGTTTGAGAGATTGAATATTGTAAAATGTTGTAGTGTTTAAGATTTCAAACTAAAAAACAAGAGATATAATTCTACATTATTGATTTGCGGAATGAAAGTCACAATTTAGAATAACATGCATAGACATGCAATAAGTAAAACCACCAATATCTAGTGATTTCTAGGGGAACCCAACCAGGAGAAACCCCTCAAGCCTCTTTGCATTAATAAGTTGAATAAAGAAACTATTACAATTGCTAGCTCCAACTCTGAGCTCAACCTGCAAAATAGTACCTGTTCTCTCTGCTCAATGACAAACTCAGGCCAACACTTAGCCACTTATTTTCTCACCAAGCCTCCTATTTCCTTGAAAAAACCCCTCAAGTATCTTTGCAGTAATAAGTTGAATAGAGAAACTATTACGATTTCTAGCTCCAACTTTGAGCTCAACCTACAAAAGAATAATTGTTCTCTCTGCTCAATGAAAAACTCACACTTAGCCAATTATTTGCTCACCAAACCTCCTATTTCCTTGCGCAAATCCTAAGGAAAATAACACCTTTTATTTAGGAATTTCCTCCAAATTGATTGCACAATTCCCAAGGATTGATCACTGATTGCATGCAACACCTGTACACTCAAAACTAGTCTACAATTGATGTTACACTGCCTTTTTCATTTCCACTTTAGCTAAAGAACTCAAATTCCCTCCATGCTGTAGCTATTTTGGGTTGATTGATTAGTTAACTAAAAAATCTCTGAGTTAGACTGTTGTTCCATTGCACAATTGAACTTCAACTAACTCTATCAATAGTTAGAGGTCAATTAACTGAATACAACTAAAAATCACTGAACTGGATTACTAAAATTTAGCAATCACACATGCATAGTTGAACTCCAAGCCCTCTAACTCGAATTAACCGATCTAACTGAGTGACAATATCCATGTCACACTAGTTAACTACCTCCAAGTTGTCATGCTGATGTGGAAATTCGAATTTACTCAATTTGACTAAGGCTAAAGTCAAATTGAGCCTTTCTTGCTACATTTTTTCAACACTCCCTCTTAGCAAGAAATAGATTTTTCACCACCCCTATCCTGCACCTATGGAATTTGAATTTACCTCTTGAAAATGCCTTTGTCAACATGTCAACATCTTGATTCTTAGTTGGAATGTGCTATAGCATCATAATTCTCCTATGCACACAGTCCCGCAAATGATGATACCAGACATCAATATGCTTGGATTTGTCATGAAATACCAGATTCTCATATAGCTTAACTCAACTCTGATTATCACAATATATCATTATCGGATCCTTCTCCTGACTAAAAAGTCCCACAATTATTTTCCTCATTCATATGGCCTCACATGCTGCTTGATTTTCAACCATGTATTCAGCCTTTGCTGAGCTGAGTGCTACAAACCCCTGCTTCTTGTTGTACTGGGAAATAACTGTAGAACCAATACTGAAGATAACATCTGAAATACTTTTCCTGTCTAACAGAATCCTTGCCCAATCTGCATTGGTGAAGCCTTGAAGCTTCACTCCCTCTATCCTCCTGTACCATAATCCATACTCGGTAGTGCCTCTGAGGCACCATAACACATGCTTTGCTGCCTTCCAATACAACTTGGTAAGGCCTCACCATAGCTTGACTCAGTTGGTTTACTACATAGCACATGTCGGGTCTTGTGTTCACAAGGTACATCAAAGACCCCACAAGCTACTTGTAAATGGTAGCATCAACCTCTTTACCTGAAGTGGCATTTTCCTAATTCCTCCAATTTGTAGCTAGAGGTGTGTCCATGGGCTTACAATTCTCCATGTGAAATATTTGAAGTATTTCAGAGGCATACTTCCCTTGAGACATAAGAAATTCACCATCACCTTGCCATACTTCCAGCTCGAGGAAGTAATGCATGAGGCCCATGTCTTTCATCTCAAATTCCCTTGCAAGATCATTTTTGCAAGAGTGGATTGACTGCTCATCACCTATCAATATTAAATCATCAACATAAAAAACAAGAATAAATAACTTACCATCTACCACAATGTGATAGAGGTTCGCATCTGTGTCATTTTTGGTGAAGCCCAATCCACTGAGGTAACTTTCAGTCCAATGTACCATGCTCAGGGTGCTTGTTTATGACCATATAATGCTCTCTTGAGTCTGAACACATGCGACTCTTGATCATATGTCTCAAATCCTTCTTAATGCTCTATGTAAATTCCCCCCTCAACAACACCATTGAAAAAGGCAATCTTCACATCCATTTGGTGTATTTTCCACCCCATCTGCGCAACCAATGCTAGAATGGATTTGATTGAGGAATATATTATGAATGGTGAAAAAGTTTTCTCATAGTTAACTCCCTCTATATGAGAGAACCATTTGGCCACAAATATGGCCTTGTACTTATTGATGCTCCCATCAACTGATTGCCTCACTTTGTAGATCCATCTCGAACCAACTACTAATTTCCCTTTTGGCCTTGACACTACCTCCCACACATTATTCTTCATGATGGTTTTCTATTCTTCCACCATGGCATCAACCCAAACAGGTTCAGAAACTGCTTCCTCAAATCAAGAAGGCTCCGTCTCATTGAGCTCTGTCATGAGAGCCATGTAACTAGTGTACCTATTAGGTGACCTCCTCTATGTGTGTTGTGATGTGGGGGCTCCCACATTCTTCCTTGCATAATTCAACAATCTATCAGCTTCTCTAGTTCTCTTTCTGCCCTCTCTAGAAGATTATAGTTGAGTGGGTGCCTCCACTCTTCCACTTGTCTTCTCCTATGAATGTGGCTAATACATAACCTCCTGAATATCATCTCGAGGCTCCTCCTTTGGGGATAAAAGCTCTTGCTCTGGTGGGATACTCATCTCTCATTCCAGATCATCTCATAGTCTTCTCCTCATTGAACTTGACATCTCTCCTCACAACTCTCTTCCTCAACGAAGGAAGGTATACCCGGTAATTGTGTGGAGTTTCGGTGTATCCTACAAAAACTCCTAACTCTATTGTAGGCTCAAGTTTCTTCCTCGAATCCTTGGAGACATGACAATAAATTGAAGGTTCAAAAATTTTGAAATGAGACACATCAAAATTTCTTCTAGAGAAAGCTTCCTCTAGTGTGATCATACCAAGTATTCTATGAGGAATTTGGTTCTGCAAGTAGACTGTGGTGTTGCATGCTTCCACCCATAGATGTAAAGGAAACCCCTGATAATGCAACATGGCCCTTGCTTCTCCCACTATGCTCCTATTCTTCCTCTTAGCTACCCCATTATTTTGTGGGTTATGGGGTGCTATTAGTTCTATTTAAATACCTTCTTTGGCATAGATATCCTTGAAAGCATGCGAAACAAATTCACGACCATTGTCACTCTTAACAACCTTCACCTTCTTCCCAGAATCCTTCTCAACTAATGCCTTGAATTCGACAAATTTTGAGAAAACTTCATCCTTCTTTCACATGAAGAAGATCCAACATTTTCTTTAGAAATCATCTATAAAAATAACATAGTACTTATTTTTTGCTATAGAGGCTGTAGAAAAGAGTCCGCAAACATCAAAGTGGAATTGCTCCAAGATTTCATATGTTATGCTCTCTTAGTCATGGAAAGTGGATTTGACATATTTCCCTAATGTGCAACCCTTGTAGACATCTTGCCAGTCAAGGGAGCCTTTAGGGAGACTGGTAGTAATTTGCTGCATGATCTTTAAGGAACCATGGCGTAGATGACCCAATATCCTATGCCAAAATTCTCCAACATCTTGACTCTACACTTTCTTTGCCTTAATGCATAATGCAGTGCAATCACCCACCTCAAGTTTTATAGGTTCTTCACTCAAACCACAATCTGCCTCACTTTCCTAGTAGCTATGTGTCTCAGAAAGGCTTTCCCTTTACTGAAAATAACATCATAGCCATGATTTTCCAATAATGATACAAAGAGCAAGTTCTTCTTCAACCCAGTTACAAACATAACATCTTTGAGGAGAAGAGGAGTGTCTTTCTCCCTCTCAAAGGTGACAATAACAATTCCTGTAGCACTATACCTCCCATCATCCCCCATTTTGATATGCATATGAAGATCCTTCTCCTCGAGGCCACTAAAAAACTCCTTGCACCCTATCATGTGGAATGAGGCACCAGAATCAAGGTACCACACACTCCCCATAATAGTGTTGGTCATGCATGCTATTAGGGTGAAGTATAATTCAAATTGTGAAGCCAACACTTCACCACCTGCTCCTCCTGAAGGCTTCTTGGTAGACTCATTGTGTGGACATTTTGTAGCATAGTTCCCAAATTCATGGTAGTGGAAGCATTTTACCTTGCTCAAGTCTTTCTTCTTTCCATTATTTTAGCTGGAAGGTTTTCTGGGTCTTCTTTCCTTTACTCTTCTTCCCCTTTCTAACCAAGGAAAAAATCTCTTCATCCTCAACTTTGGATGATGTTCCATCGCTGTTATTTCTCCTGAACTCTTCTTGAACCAAATCAGACCACAAGCTTTCCCAATTCGGTAATTTTTCCCTTCCATTCACAGAGCCCTGGTAGCTATGCCAAGATTTGGAAGGCCTAGAAGAGCTAGGCTCACCAAGTCATCTTCTGCAACATTCACCCCAATCCCTCCAAGTTCATCACAAACTTGTGTACAAATGGAGAGATACGACATAATAGCATCATTCTCCTACATTCTAATGTTTCGAAGTTTGTATTTCATGGCCAATTTTCTATGGTCATTACTATTTTCGAAGAACTCAGTCAGTGTCTTCCACATGGAAAATGGTGTCTCGTTTCCATGGATATTTGAGACCACATGGTATCTCACACCTTCTAGAAGAATTCTCATGGCCTTTGCAACATCCTTCTTCCATTGGGCTATTTGTTATGCATTCTAATGTTGGGTTTTTGTAATATCAATTTTGACATATTTTGCCACACCATTATCATCAAGCACAACTTCCATTCAATTGTTCCAGACTATGAAATTTGAGCTACCCTCCAAGGCATAATCCAATCTCAACCCACTGATAGATATTCTCCAAATCCTAATGAAAAATTGTTGCAAATTCAAAATTATTGAGAGACAAGTTCAAAATATTGGTTCTAAAGTGATTTGAGGGCTTTGATTTGTAGAAGTTTGATAGAAATTGCAATTGCTCAAGATTTCAAACTGAAAAATAAGAAACAAAATTGTACTCTACTGATTTGCAAAATAAAATTCACAATTTAGAACATGCATAGACATGTAATAAGAGAAACCACAAATACACAGTGATTTCTAGGGGAACCCAACTGGGAAAAACCCTTCAAGCCTCGTTGCATTAATAAGGTGAATAGAGAAACTATTGCAATTGTTAGCTCCAACATCGAGCTCAACCTGCAAAAGAATATATGTTCTGTCTTCTCAATGACAAACCCTAGCCAACACTTAGCCAATTATTTGGTCACCAAACTTCCTATTTCCTTGCTCAGATCTTGAGGAAATTAGCTTTTATTATTTAGGAATTTCCTCTAAATTGATTATGCAATTCCCAAGGATTCATCATTGATTACATGTAACACCTATACACTCAAAACTAGTCTACAACTGATGTTACACTGCCTTGTCATCTCCACTTCAGCTAAGGAACTCGAATTCCTTGCATGCATTAGCTATTTTGGGTTTATTAATCAATTAACTAACATATCTTTGAGTTAGAATGTTGTCCCACTGAACGACTGACCTTCAATTGACTCTACCAATAGTTAGAGGTCAGTTAGATGAATACAACTGAAAACAATTGAACTAGATTACTAAAATTTAGTAATCACACATGCTTAATGGAACTCCAAGCCCTTTAAATTGAATTTACTGAGCTAGCTGAGTGACAAGATCCATGTCACGCTATTTAATTGCCTCCAAGTTGTCTTGCTGATGTGGAAATTCAATGTTACTCAATTTGACTAAGGCTAAAGTCAAATTGATCCTTTCTTGCTACATTTTTAGTGGTCCTAAATTTTGGGTTAATATGTATATATAATGAATTTTTTATATAAATAATTTAATTTCCATTTTATTAATATTTATTTTGTAATTGGTTGATATGTGTTGTGTTAGTGTTATGAACATTTGTTACATTATGATTCTCTTGTTCTTGATGTACTTTTCTATTAAAAAATACACACCTTCACCTTATACAAGGATGGATCATGGGGAATGAGGGTATAAATTTGTGTGTCACCCTACAAGAGGGTGGGTGGTGAGAGAGTGTAAATTTTTGCATCTACACTTATAGGGTGGGTAGTGGGTATGAGGATGTGCATTTGTGTGTCAGCCCTCAAAAGGATTGGTGAGGAGAGAGTGTGCATTTATGTGTCACACCCTTAAAGGGTGGGTGGTGGAGTTGAAGGTATGAATTTATTACTCTCACATCACCCTTGCGAGGTTGGGTGGTGCTGAGGTGACGGTGTACATTCATGTGCCCTCCTAGGAGGGTGGGTGACTAGGTGAGGGAATTAAATTTGTGCATTTGTTAACAAATGTGGGAGATGAAGACATGCAACTGTGTGTTAGTTGCACCCCTTCACCGACAAGGAGGAAGGGTAGATGGTGGGGGTAAAAAATGCATGCCTTCAACTCCCCCACCACCAACATTTTTGACAGTGAAGGTGTGAAACAAACACACACTTACACACTCTCACCATAGTCACCACAAATTTGTTGGGGGATATGTGTGGAGGATGTGCAAGGAAGTGGTTGTTGAGAGTGTGTAGGGGTGTATTTATAGCACACCTTAATCCTCATGAGAGTATATAGGTGTGCATTAGCTACAAACTTTGATCCACCCCACCTCCCTCGCCACCTTCACCACTTACAATTGTGTATTTCACTACACATCATCATCCCTAGGGAGGTGAAGGTGCCCCTCACCATCCACCCTCTTAGGGTTGAAGGTGTGCAATAAACACATGCCTACACACTCTCGTCATCCTCACCACACATTTTTCGAGAAGTGAAGATGTGCATTTGTTAAATATTTACATACCTTCGCCCCCCAACCCCAATGCACAAATGCACACCCTTACCCAATTTCTACCTACCCTGTAATGGAATGAAGGTGCACATTTGTGTAATAAATTTTAGCTATAAGTTTTGATATTGCAATTAATTATTTCTCCTAATAGAATATATAGAATTCAATAAGATTCTAAAATATTTGGATGTATAAGAATATGATAAAATGAGATTTGATTTTTTTTATCCATTCACCTCTTATTTTCTCGAATATCTGATAGATGCATTTTTAACGAATGAAAATAATTATTATCAATATTTATTTGATCACAAAAAGTAAACATATATAACTAAATTTTGTTTTGTAAATATTTTAATAATAAATAGGTTTGGAATATTTATAATAAGTTAGAAAATATTTAGTTTATTTGGACAATTTAGATGTATTGAGTCATTAGACCAAATTCAAAGAATGACCCAATCGTGTAACTTTGTGTATATTTTATTACTCTTATTTTCTTATTTAAAAAATCATATTTCATTACAAGATTCTTATCATTGGGAAGATTAATATACTTATACTTTATTAGAACTTTCTATGTGACGGTTATTTATATGATATTATAAGTTTAGAAGAAGAGGGTGCAAGGTCTCATTTCAAAAGATTAAAGATAATAGATATTAGTTTTATATCTTATGGACTTGTTATTATTTAATTTATATAATATATTATGAAAAATTATTATAATAATTTTTTATTTCATGTTTATACTTATTATATCAATATATTATATGTATATATAATATATATTATATATATATATATTTTAAATATAAAGTGTAGAGTAGGTGTATATTAATTAATAAAAATTAAATGGATTTTATTTTTATTTTAAAAAGGAAATTGAAATATTGTTATGTTGTTAGAAATAAAAAATATTTTGATAACAATAACATAAATAAATGATACACATCATGATTTACTTTGGAAAAATCCAATTGGAGGGAAACCAACTAATTATAGATTTATATTATCTTATGGCTTAAATAAAATCATTAAAGGTTGCATCACACATAATCCACAGGGTCTAATACCATGGGCCACTAAAACTATGTGCCTGAAACCACCATTGTAGACCTAAAAACTTTGACTCTTTCACTGAGTCAAGTTCACCCTAACATTCCCCACTTTAAGCTTGACTAGGGAAATCTGAATGTTCACCTTCCCTATCACCTAGGTCTACTCAGAGACTTTATCATTAGGAGTATGCAAGACTAATGAGGTCTTAGATTTGTATGCCTATATACATGTAATTTACAGATTTCATTTCCAAATTGATTTTGTTTTTTTGTTATTGTTGTCCCAACACTTATGCCAACATTCTTTCACTTTTGCACACCTGGTCACACCACGTGCTCTCCTCGCCATATGTTTCTTTTATGGCTACATCTAAACTAGTTGGACCTTTATGTTTTTAGAAAACCTTCACATATGCAACCATCACTTCTTTCTACGGGCCAAAATCCCTTTGGCTTTGATACCAATATTAGAGATAAAAACAACACGAGACAAATGCTGATAACAATCAAACACATAACAATAATACACATAAACCATGCACACCATTATTTACCCTAGATAACCCCAAAACCAACCAACTATTGATGTATTATTATCTTATGGCTTAAACACAATTGTAACACTCCATCCCACCCCCTTGGATTAAACCAGGGTAAATGGGAGGTGTTACTTTTAACTAAACCTACCTACAAGATCTAATTTTGGAAATGGGGTTACAAAGATTATTCCTCCCAAAATTAGTGGAATTAACTTTAGATAACACCAATCCATCTAGCTCATCAGGAGATTTTTGGCAATATAAATTTTATCTCAATCATATGCCTAGATCAAAAGTTATGCCCAATTAAAGTTTTTTTTTTTTTTTTTGAGATAGATATAAAAATGTGTATGTTATATAGTATTGCAAATTTACTAAATGTTGAGAGAGAATGAATTTTGTAAATTATTATTATTATTATTTTTTAAGTGTAAAAATTGGAGTAAAATTTTATAAATTTGGACATTTGATTTTTTAATGGCTTTAGATTTGGGGTTAAGATGTATATAGAATGATTTCTTTTATGCAAATAATTTAATTTTCATTCTTTTTTTAATATTTACTTGGTTGATATGTGTTGTGTTAGTGTTATGAACATTTGTTACATTATGATTCTCTCGTTCATGACACACCTCTCTATTAAAAAATACTCACCTTCACCTTATACAAGGATGGTTGATGGGGAATGAGGGTATGCATTTGCGTGTCACCCTACAGGAGGATGGGTGGTGAGAGAGTGTAGACTTTTGCATCGGCATTTAGAGGGTGGGTAGTGGGTATGAGGATGTCCATTTGTGTGTTAGCCCTCAAAAGGATTGGTGAGAAAAGAGTGCATTTATGTGCTACACTCTTAAAGGGTGGGTGGTGGAGTTGAAGGTATGCATTTTCTACACTCACATCCACCCTTGTGAGGTTGGGTGGTGCTGAGGTGAGGGTACACATTCACGTGCACACTTAGGAGGGTGGGTGACTAGGTGATGGGAATTAAAGGTGACCATTTGTTAACAAACGTGGGAGATGAAGACATGAAACTGTGTGTTAGTTGCACCGCTTCACCCACAAGGAGGAAGGGTAGGTGACAGAGGTAAAAAATGCACACCTTCAACTCCTCCACCACGAATACTTCTGATAGTGAAGGTGTGAAACAAAGTCACACTTACAAACTGTCACCATAGTCACCACAAATTGTTGGGGGATATGTGTTGACGATGTGAAAGGAAGTGAGTGTTAAGAGTGTGTAGGGGTGTATTTATTGCACATCTTAATCCTCACGAGAGTATATAGGTGTGCATTAATTACACACTTTAATCCCCCCGCCACCACCTTCACCACTTACAAGTGCGTGTTTCACAGCACATCTTCATCACTAGGGAGGTGAAGGTGACCCTTACTATCCACCCTCTTAGGGTTGAAGGTGTGCAAGAAACACATGCATACACACTCTCATCATCCTCACCACACATTTGTTGAGAAGTGAATATGTGCATTTGTTACAACAATTGCACACCTTTGCCCCCCAACCCCAATGCACAAATGCATATCCTTACCCCATTACTACCCACCTTTTAATGGAACAAATGTGTGCATTTGTGCAATAAAATTTAGCGATCAAGCTTTCATATTGAAATTAATTATTTCTCCCAATAATATATAGAGAATTCAATGAGATTCTAAAAACATTAAATGTATAAGAATATGATAACATGAGATTTTGACATTTTGAATCCATTCACCTCTTTTGTTCTCGAATATCTCATAGATGCATTTTTTACTAATGAAAATAATTATTACTATCAATGTTTATTTGATCACAAAAGGTAAACATATATTAGTAAATTTTGTTTTGTAAATATTTTGATAATGGGAAGGTTTAGAATATTTATAATAAGTTAGAGATGTTTTGGTTTATTTGGATGTATTGAGTCATTAGACAAAACTCAAAGAATAACCCAATCTTGTAACCTTGTGTATATTTTATTAGTCATATTTTCTTATTTAAAAATCATATTTCATTACAAGATTCTCATCATTGGGAAGATTAATATACTTATATTTTGTTAGCACTTTCTATGTGATGGCTATTTATATGAGATTTCTATGTTCTGGTTATTTATATGATATTTCAATGTGATGGTTATTTATATAATATTATAAGTGTAGAATAAGAGGGTGCATGGTCTCATTTCGAAAGATTAAAGATATTAGAGTTATATCTTGTGGACCTTTTTTTAACTTGTGATTGTAATTTATATAATATACTATGAACGATTATTATAATAATAATAATAATTTTTTTTTTTTTTTTTTTTTTTTTATAATTTCATCTCTATAATTTTTTTCCCTTAAGGAAAAATCGTAACTTTCATTATATAAAATATTGAAAATTGCATGATGTAGATGTTGCATAAAGAGAATATGCCAAAAATAAATGACCATAAAAACGACTTTACTCTCTTAAGTATGAAAATAGCAATTACATAAGTGTAACTGATAAAAAGTGAGATACAAAATAATATACACATGACATAGTTCTGAAAATCGACTCAAAAATACAAAAAAGGAAAACCAGCAATGATTTGTGATGTATCATAAAACTACTGCCATCGGTTGTTGATGCTCAATGAAGGTTCTGTGATAATACTGATAGAAATCCTATCCATTTTGCTCCTGAATAATTGAAGAACCACAACGTTGTTGTGTTGCTTCCTTAGAAAGACTGTTAGAAATTTGGTTCCTTTCCCTGTATATATGACGACAAGGTATATAGTCAAATTGTGATTTTAATGCAATAATTTCATCGAAAAAACTTCTGAGTGTGTGCACGCGAAATTGAACGTGAAGATTGAACAAATTTATGAAAAGTTTGGAATCGCCAAAGAGTTGCAGTTGTCGACAACCTTTCTCAAGGGAGAAAATAAGAAGTAGCCTAAGACTATTGAGTTCTGAGAAGTTATTTGTGCCCCTTCCTAAAACCATCTTCATTTTGAAATAATGTTCTCCAGATAAGTACAAAACTACACCACCACCACAACCTACATTCTGAGCCGAGCCATCAAAATATGCCTAAGGAAATGATTTGTCAATGGATTCTACAATAATGTTCTGATTTTGATGATTTCTTTCTTCTTCCGAGATTAAACCATATAAGGCTTCAATATGTGAGCATGTGAAAGTCCAGTTAGGAATCTTATCTTAAAAAATGTGCAGATTTCATCCTAACCAGATACCCGAACATACCAACAAGGGAAGGTTGTGCACTGTTCCACCATGATTCCCAAGCACCATGTAGAGAGTCCCCTTGCCACTTGATATTTACTGCTAAAGATTGATATATTTGATTCGATATAAGTTTTGCTGTAGGAAAATGCAACAATAGATGGTCAATTAATTCTATTCTATTCTTGCACATAATACATCAGGATGGTCCCTGGAATGATCTACGTTGTAAATTGTCCCCCGTAGGAACCTTATTACGTAGTAAACACCACATGAATATCTTAGCCTTTGCTAGACCTTTTAGTTTCCAAAGAGGTTTCCATGACCAGACAATATTTCCAGGTTCATGATCAACAAAGATGAATGGGTAACCTTTCTTTGGTGTATATATGCCATGCAGGGAGATAGACCAAATTAGTTCATCCTATAGATCTTGCATTCTTACATGAACCTCCATGAAAGCATTAATATAATTAACCCAATCCTGATGCCAATGGTCAGGGATCTGCAAATCTTGAGTTTTTTTCCATTTTTGACCAAATATGGTCAAATTTTCCACATCAACATTGTGATTTAGATTCATGATACCCATCATATCCAAGAAATGAATAAGTCTAGGAGGAAGGATATGGGAATTTCCACTACCTGACCATGTGTCCATTTCTATTTGAACCTTTACACCTGATCCTATTCTCCATGCTAAACTTGCTCTAATATATTTAATGGAATTAAGTACCGACCTTTAGATAGTAGAGATATCCACCCTGTTCCATCTAGCGATACATATCCATTCCTCAATATGCAAGGAACTAATGTATTTTCTGTATACCACTTCTTATGATAATATATTTGTTGTGAGAAGATGCCACGCCATTTTGGCCGT
Source organism: Pinus taeda (assembly GCA_000404065.3). Classification (NCBI taxonomy): domain Eukaryota; kingdom Viridiplantae; phylum Streptophyta; class Pinopsida; order Pinales; family Pinaceae; genus Pinus; species Pinus taeda. The sequence continues at coordinate 173,297 of APFE030566590.1, read as the reverse complement.
AAGGGATTTTGAAAAGCAACCTAGATCTTTCATCCCCCACCCTCCTCTTTTTTTTAGAATGACAATAAGTTCCCTTCTTACCCATGTGAAAGTCCTGCCTTCCTTTCTCCCTCTCTAAAGAAACTTGGAACAAATTTGTTGTATCCTATTTATGATGCATTTGGGAATCCATGATAACTCCACCAATATACAGGGATTACCTCCAACATCGATTCGATAAGAACTAATCTACCAGCCCTAGATAACCAACGATGATGCCAGACATTAATTCTTGATTCAATCTTGACTACTAACCACATCTATTCCACAATTATATATTTATTTGGCTTGAGCCTAAACCCCAAATATTTGAGGCCATATTCAAAAGCCAAGAACCTATATGGAAACCTCTGTTTGGCATAGGCAAGTTCATGTTGGGTACAATTTATGTCAGATAAAGTGGATTTCTCGTGATTTGTTTCCATCCCTATAGCCTTGCAGAATATAATTAATATTTTGTTGAAGACAAAAGAATCACTGATGGATCCATTTAGAAAAATGAGGACATCATCTACAAAAAGTAAACGAGACAAGGTAATGGACTCAACAATTTTGACACCTTTGATTCTCCTTAGGTTCCCTTTTTCTGAATTCAAATTGCTTAGACCTTCCATTACCAAGAGAAACAATAACAACGATAAAGGACATCCTTACCTGAGACCACGCTCAACATGAAAAAAATGATGATGATCCATTTATTAAGATGTTGTATGAGACATAGGTAATACAAAACATTATCTAGTTAATGAAAGCATGCATAAAGCTTAAATGAGTGAGCAGCATTCTGATATACAACCAACTGGTCCTATAATAAGCTTTAGCTAGGTCAATTTTAAGGATTAATCCTTTCAAGTTCTTAACTTTGCTGGAATGAAGGCCTTCATGTGCAATACCAATAGCTTCATGGATCTGGCAATGGTCCAAAAAAGAAAATCCCTCCTTTGATATATGCTGGGATAATATGGGCTTAATGTGGTTAGCAATTATCTTGTAAATACAATTGCACAATGAGATAGGCCTAAAGTTATTAAAGGAGCTAGGCTTATTGATTTTTGGGATCAAAGCTATAAATGTGGCATTGAAGGCCTCATACATTCTCCCATTAACCCTACAATCTTCAATCACCTTAAGGAGATAATGACCTATGAGTTCAAGGAATGCCAAATAAAATTCTACGGGCCATCCATCCGGGCGTGAACTCTTGTCCTTCTTAAACCATTTCAGTACAACCTCTAGCTCCCCCAAAGTCACTGGTTTATTCAGTTCTTTGATTGCATCCTTGTTAATCAATCGTGGAAAGAGCCTGGATACCTTTATAATTTCTGCTGGGGACACCTCTTGTGGAGCTTTAAACAAATGGCCAAAGTGTTGAATACCCAGATTTACTAAACTTATGAATGAATGAACCATGGATCCTTCCTCGTCTATCAGGGACCATATCGTGTTAAAAGCCTTCCTTCCTCTAGCATGTTGTTGAAAAAATTTGGTATTTTCATCTCCTGCTTAGAGCTAGATAGCTCTGCTCTTGAGTCGCCCTGATTCTTCCTTTTCTCTTAGTATCTTGAGCTTCTATGCTTCTAGCTGAGTAATATGGGATTTGGATTTAGGGGAGACATATCCATCATTTCTTGGATCATCTAACCTGGCTAATTCAGCTTCAATATTACTAAGCCTTTCATCGTCTTTCTATTTCTTAGCCTTATTCCATTCTATCGTTCTATGTTTTAGGTGACATAGGTTACCTACTATGTGCTCCACCGACGATCTATCTCCAACATGTGAGCTATCCGACCATGTATCTTTCACGAGACAATGAAATTCCTCATCCCTTAACCATGTTTAATTGAATTTGAATGGAGCCCTAGACTTTGGAGATATACCAACAATCTCAAGGAATATAAGTGAGTGATCTGAAATACCTCCTGAACCCACCCATTGCCTGGTTTCATTTGGTGACTTCAAGGGTGGGTTATAAGAGAAATTTCCTCTCTCCCCCATGTATTTGGTTTTTGTGGTTTGACTTTGTGAACTTACTCTAACTAGCTCAATCTAGGGACTATTGTAGATGAGAATCCTAAATTTTCCTTGGCAGACTCAGTTCTCTGGACAACACACATTTGATCTAGGTATCCTTGGAGTTGTAGGAAGGATAGGTCAATATAGGAACAAATGGCTTATGATATGTGAGTTAGTGGAGCTTAACAAAAGTGTGAAACAATGTGAACGTATAGTAGTAGAAACCCAACAATGTATGGTAACATTGACTTTAGAATGTAAATGTCTTTTAAGGCTAGAGGAATCGATAACTAGATCAAGCTCATACTAGCATGACATGGGGTTGATTTTAACTGTTATCACTATAACCTCAAGGTATGTCCATATGGCCCCATGCATGACACATGGGCTAGTCAAGGTTTAAACAAGTGACATTGCAAGGGGTGCCTTAATACTGCATCCTTTCACGCTCTAATCTACACCCCAAGGGATTTGCAGTGCAAATGTTGGCAAGAGACATGGAAGGAGAATTGTTGGTGAAAATTCAAGAGCAAGACGTGAATGTTATTTAAATGATGACTCAATTAGCGGAAATGCAAAACCTAGAACATAAGTTAGGATAATTGAATAGATACAAAGAAGTTAGTATTTAGAATTGGACCTTTATTTATTATCTCTAGCTTCTCTAATGGCTTATATTGTTGGCTTTCATAATCTCCCTAAGAAGATTCTCTAATCCCACATTCCTTTTGCTTATAATTCATTTAGCTTAAAGGAAGAAAGCATAGGGGTTCAGTGCAATCCCAATTTGAAACTAAAAGTTGCAATAGTTGGTCCACTTCATGTAACTTAATAAAAAAATGGTTGTGCATTATGAGAATGATAAGGAAAACTAGTTGCTAGAAGACACCCTATATGGACCACCATTTTAAGATATTTTATTTATAATAGTTTGTTGGGTTATTTTATTAGTAGGACTGTTTGTCAAGTAGTATACATGCAAAGCTAGTCAATTTAGTTATTAGGTATATAACGATAGGATTTTTTGGAACAAGGACTTTGTTATTGCTTACACTGGGCTCTGAAATATTTAATTAGTTTGTAATACAAGGTTATTTATTTTGGCCATAAAATTTGTTTCTAATACAAATATTACTTATTATTGTTATAAAAGAAAAAAGAAAAAAAAATTCACATTTCCTTCTTGCCTTTGGATATCTCCTATTCAAATATATGTTTGCCTCATGTCTTACAGGACATGGTTCGGTTAGTGCTTGCATGTGTTTTATATTTATTTTGTGTTTTATGATGTGTTTATAATGCTTGGTTGGCTTAAGGTATATTGAGCTACCAATCATGCATTGAATTAGCGTCGCCAACTACCTTTTTATTTCCCCCTCACATGTGTGTTTGCTTATTTTGGTTATGGCATGGTTGATATTGGTTGCTTGTGTTTTAAGTTGCCTTATGTTTTACCACGAGTTCTTAATGTTGTGTTGGGTTAAGGCATGCATATTTTGAGTTGTCTATGGAATTGTCATTACTAAGGGAAGATCATTGGTAGAGAGTTATAAGAATTAGAGAAATTTTGAGGTCTCAAATGGGTCTCCTAACGAATATTATAAAATAATAGTGGAAATAATAAAATAAGATTAGATTACATCATCAAATTTTAGAGGGAAATAAGAAAAAACTACTTTTTCAATTTATATCCCTGCAGTTTTACTCAAATTTTGAGCAGGAGCACTCATTGAATGCAAAATTTAATTTTTCATCCAAAGAGTACACATGTTGCATACTTTTGGTGGACCCTACTACATGAAAAATGAGAAATACATGAATTTAATGTTTTTCTCATTTCATGTATTTCTCATTTTTCGTGTAGCAGGGTCTATTGAAAGTATTCAACATGGGCACTCGTTGGATGATGAATTATTTTATGCATCCAAGGAGTTCTCTTGCTTGAAATTTGAGTAAACCATTGGGAGGTAAGTTGAAAATAGAAGTTGAAAAAGTAGTTTTTTTTTGTTTAAATCTTTTTACCTTTTTGCTCCAAAAATGGTGAATCATCCCCTATGGTTGACATCATCACCTTAAATCCTATTGGTACTTATAAAATTGATTTTGGTTGTACTTTTTTGTTTTGAAGCCCATTTTTTCCCTCAAAATTTCTCTAATGATAAGCAAATAAGAGGTGATGGTGTAGTTGAAGGAAACATGATGCCAATATGTCTCATCCCTCAAATTTTCCATTTGGCATGTTAAGAAAACTAGAATATCTAGGAAAGAGAACTAAGTAAGAAGGAAAATGAAATACTACGTGACATGGTTTGTCAAACTAAAACCTTGGGGTTCAAAATTTGTTGAACCTAAAAAAAATCAAGTTTGTTTAGGTTCGTTGAACTTGAACACTAGACCTGAAAGGGGAAACTCAACAAAAAGGTATACTTGGCCAAAAAAAATACCCTTGCTCAGTGTAGTTCATGGTCTCAACGTCGACATGTAAACCATTTAATGACCTCAAAGTGCATTTGGCTACAAATAAAAGATTCTCACTTTGGTTCAATATTGTTGCAATGTCAGGAAATTGGAAACTTAGGCGAGAGTGGAAATGTTGTCCTACTCTAACTCCTATATTGTGGATGAGGTCTCATGTTGGGTTTCGAACCTTGGTCATGTTGGGTTCTAGACCCTGGTCATACCCAAGGATTGAATAAATAATATCTCAATTTTGTTTCTCTACACTGGCGAATGAAGACTCTGCTTAATTTGGTTTTGAAAGATAAATAGGTGGAAAGGTATAATGTGTTTTCTTCTTTGGAGGTGATGAAGAGGATGCGAAGGAACCAACATTTCACCATGGACAAGCTCAACTCAAGGCTTATCCCATGTGAAAGAGCACCTTCATTATGATTAAGACATTATCGCTCCTCCTAGATCGAGCGCTAGGGATCCTTCTCCCATCTCTTCCTTTGAATCTTAATGGTGTTTATGTTTGCTAGTATATTTGGAATTCTATTAAACTTTGTTTTGATTATCCTATATGTACTTTGTGATTAGTTGGTTGGATTTTGTACTCTGGGATTAGTAAAGAAGTATGGATGGTGAATCCTCTTGTATCGCCATGAGTTAACAAAGATCTCCTTAGTTGATTGGTTATAACATCTATGTATCTTTGAGATATTTTGATAATACAATGTGCTTTAATTTACAAAAAATAAGAAGATCATTGCAACGTCAATAGCTAACCCATTCTTCAATGAACTTGAAGTATACTTGGTTACAAAAAAGAAAAAACCTTGTTCAATCTAGTTCATTCCGCCACTAAACCAACAACTAAATATTATTCAACTTGAAGCTAGCTAGCCCTTTATTATTCTTCTTGGCTCATGATCGACTCATGGTTAAGCTACTTCAACAATTTTTCCTTGTCGACATTGCATAATGGATGGGCCAATCTTATGGATCTCATCTCAATATAAGGCTCAAGCCCACAAGTTACAACATGTAGTCTCGAGTGCTACACTTCACATTTATATACGATGGTTTCAATTTTAACCATTGAATACTTTCTAATATGGTACCGATTTTAAGCACCCAATACTTTCGAACGTAGTATCATCCAATTATTTAATTTAAAATTTTATATATGGGGAATAATTTATGGCTCCATTCCCAATTACATTGAATTATTTTTTAAGTTTTATATGGTTTACAATGTATGTATTTAGTTGTGATCCTCAATTGACCTTATCAGGAGTAAAGTAATGCAAATCTTCAATGGAGTAAGGTAAAGCAAAATACCACTCATACTTTGTGATCTCTACGCAACCTCCCGAATACTTTTGAAGTTGGAGTAAGGTAAAGCACCCAATGATAGAACAAATCCTATCCCTAGAGAATCCCCCTAACATCATTAAACCATTGTTTGTTCTACCCATTTCGTTGGGAATATAATTTCAAATTCATTTAATCTCCGTCCATCAAATCCAAGTCCTCCTTCCCAATCTTCACACCAAGGCCACTAGCAAATAACGACAAATAACCATAAGATTAATATAATGATGGAGTGTATGGCTTATAGATCTTAGCACAATGCTAGATTCACAACGTGTGGTGACATGCCACATGAGGGGGTGTGTCCCACTGTATTCTTTTTAGGATGATGAGCAATGATGATGTGTCACGGGAAAACATTGCACGTGAACAGTTGCATCCTCCATGTACACAATCATAGAATAGTTATTGATACAATTCAAACCTTGTTATTGAATGTACATGGTATATAAGGTGATAATAATAGAGATTCTTTTATGGCAAAAGAAAAAAAAAAAAAAACATGAGATGAAAATTGTATTGTTATAAATTTGAAATGAGTGTTTTTTATTTTTTAAAATATTAATTTGATAATTTTTTAAATTTTTTAAGTGAAAATATGTATATATGTTTTTTAATTATTTTTGTCAAGATAAATATAAAAATGTGTACGTTTATATTATTTTAAATTTATTTAAACATTGAGAGATTGAATTTGTAAAATGAGATACAAATTGTACTGTTATATTAAATGAGTTTTTTTGTTTTCTTAAATAATAGTCGGATAATTTTTAATTTTTTAAGTGAATATAAGAGTATGTTTATATATTTTCTTAATTATTTTCTAAAAAATAGATTAAAAAATGTGTAATTAATATATATATACTATATATATTATTATATATATATATTATATATATATATATATATATAATTTTAATTTATTAAATTTTGTAAAATGTATTTTTTGAAAAGTGTAAAAATTTATATATTTAGATATTAATTTTTTTTAGTGATTTTAGATTTGGGTTAAGATGTATATAGAATGATTTTTTATATAAATACTTTAATTTTTATTTTATTAACATTTAATTTTTAATTGGTTGATATGTGTTGTGTTAGTGTTATGAACATTTGTTACGTTATGATTCTCTCGTTCATGATGCACTTCTTTATTAAAAATACTCACTTTCACCCTATACAAGGATGGATGATGGGGAATGAGGGTATGCATTTGTGTGTCATCCTATAAGGGGGTGGGTGGTGAGAGAGTGTAAACCATTGAATCAACACTTAGAGGGTGGGTAGTGGGTATGAGAATGTGCATTTGTGTGTTAGCCCTCAAAGGGATCGGTGAGGAGAGAGTGTGCATTTATGTGTTATGCCCTTATACGTTGGGTGGTGGAGTTGAAGGTATGCATTTGTTACACTCACATCCACCCTTACGAGGTTGGGTGGTGTTGAGGTGAGGGTACATATTCATATGCACACCTAGGAGGGTGGATGACTAGGTGATGGGAATTAAAGGTGTGCATTTGTTAACAATTGTGGGAGATGAAGACATGCAAGTGTGTGTTAGTTGCACACCTTCACCCACAACGAGGAAGGGTAGATGGTGGGGGTAAAAAATGCACACCTTCAGCTCCCTCACCACCCACATTTTTTATAGTGAAGGTGTGAAACAAACACACTCTTACAAAATCTCACCATAGTCACCACAAATTTGTTGGGGGATATGTGTCGAGGATGTGGGTGTTGAGAATGTTTAGGGGTGTATTTATTGCACATCTTAATCCTCATAAGAGTATATAGGTGTGCATTAGTTACACACCTTAATTCCTCTACGACCACCTTCACCACTCTACCACCACCTTCACCACTTACAAGTCTGTGTTTCACTGCACATCTTCATCCCCAGGGAGGTGAAGGTGCCACTCACCATCCACCCTCTTAGGGTTTAAGGTGTGCAAGAAACACATGCCTACAGACTCTCATCATCCTCATCACACATTTGTTTGAAGTGAAGATGTGCATTTGTTACAACAATTACACACCTTCACCCCATAACCCCAATGCACAAATGCACACCCTTACCCCGTTACTACCCAACCTCTAATAAGTTAGAGATTTTTTGGTTTATTTGGATGTATTGAGTCATTAGACCAAACTCAAAGAATGACCTAATATTGTAACTTTGTGTATATTTTATTAGTCATATTTTCTTATTTAAAAAATCATATTTTATTACAAGATTCTTATCATTAAAAAAATTAATATATCTATACTTTGTTAACACTTTCTATGTGATGGTTATTTATATGATATTTCTATGTTATAGTTATTTATGTAATATTTCTATATAATGGTTATTTAAATGATATTATAATATTTTTATGTGATTCTTTATTTTATATTTCTATATAATTTTAAAATATATATTTTAAATAATAATGTATTTTTCCGATTGACATGGCAACAATGAAATTCACTTGGCAAGCCCATCTGAGGGGCCGTATTTAGTATGTTCATCCAATTTTATAGAATTATAATGTACAATATGAACATGAAAGAGAATCCATATAAAAATGCAAAAAATACCTTTGATTTCAGCAAAGCTTGAATGATCATGTACTTTTTGCCCACCCCAAGAATTTCCTTCCCTGAATTATAGGTCCTTATAGACTGATCTTCGATATCCCTAATAACATCAAACAAATTCTTCATCGTGTTGGAATCGAAAACATCAAGAAAACTAACTTCCTCACTTAAAGCATTGAGTGCCTCAACTTCTACTAGTGTTATGTTTTTCTCTTCAACAAAATTTCTCGAGGGAAAAACCAGTGTGTCTCGAAGAGAATTAATGTATCAAACATGAGTTGCTACAAGAGCATACTCTTCCTCTCCTTATCCAGCCTTGAAGTTGAGCAACCCATCTCTGTATCAATCTATACAAGGCCTCAACCAGCCAAACATCTATAGTGATAACCAACCCTTCTAGCCCTAAGATAATACCTTTCAGAACCAACTAGAGTAAGACACAGTCAAGACCCACAAAGCCTTTAATCTGTCAAAAGCCCTACAAAATTTCAAAACATAATGAAAAAATACCAATCCATGGTCATTTGGGTGACAACAACAACAACAACACTACAATAAAAACATTAGACATTAGCACCACCATCATTGGCAGCATTAGCAACATATTCATCTCCAAAGTACCCAAAACACAACACTGCTAATATCCATTAGGTTATTTGAACTTGAACTTGAGTTTAAGATAATAATATCCTCCATGCAACGGAGAAAAGCGCTGATTGTTGTGATTGTGCTACTAAGGTTAACACCTTTCCTACCTTCACAGTCTATATGCTCTCTCCCCTGGTTTACCTACTATAAAACATGAGATTGTTATTGGTTCGAGCGATTAATTAAACAAGAAAGAAATGAAACTAAATAATTGATTGGAAACCAAATAAAATGACAAAAGTAAACAAAGGATTTTACGTGGTAAAACCTTGACAGTGTGTCAAGGAAACATCCACAGGGAAAGGGATTGGAAATCTATTAACCAAAGACGATTCTCCATGATTTACAATAGTTCGGGCATTTATCAGTTTTATAAGAGCCTCCTCTGTTACATAACTATTGTTTCAGTATAAAACTAACTTGGCAATAACTAATACAATTTTTACACATATTTACATAATTAGTTGTCAAATTCCAACAAACTCCACCTTGACAACAATTTTCCTAATCCCTTGCCCATGCCCATTTATCATCTCTTCTGCAAGCCAAGAGAAGATAAACACCATCACAAATTCTCTACTGTAATTGGCTTCATGAATATGTTTGCACAATTCTCCCGTGTATGGACCTTCTTGAGAGCTACTTTTCTGCCATTGATCACATGTCTCAGAAAATGATACCTTACATCAATGTGCTTGGTCTTGTTGTGATAAGCTGGATTCATAGCCAAGTGAATAGCACTCTGATTGTCACAGAGTACATTCACTTTCTCTTGCGTCCTTCCAATATCATCAAGTAGACCCTTTTACCAAATTGCTTCTTTACTAGCATCTGAAGCAACTATATATTTTGCTTCAATAGCGGACAACACAACTGTTTCTTGAAGCTTTTACATCCAACAAATTTCCCCACCTGCAAGAGTAAAAACATAACCTGTAGTAGATCTCCTTTTGTCCAAATCACCTGCATAATCAACATCCACATATCCGCAGACTGATTCTTCACTACCGTTAAGGATGATGTAATGATCACTTGTGCCTTTTCTCGCCAAAGTTCTTCACCTAGATTTGCCATGAACCTGCTAACAACTCCAACTGCATGTGAAATGTTAGGTCTTGCAAATACCATCACATACATTAAGTTGCCTACAACATTTGTGCATGGTACATGAGACATATACTGCTTTTCTTCAGCGGTTCCAGGACTCAAAACCGAAGAAAGCTTCAAATGGGAAGCTAATGGAACATTAACAGGTTTCACATTGTCCATACCAAACTTTTCAAGTACTCTTTCCACATACTTGTACTGTGATAACCAAAGCTTACCATTTTTCCTGTCTCTGTGTTTCTCCATGCCCAGGATATATTTTGCTGCTCCAAGATCCTTCATATCAAATGTCCTAGAGAGTTGAGCCTTTAACATGTTGATCTCATCCATGCTTTTGCTTGTAATAAGAATATTGTCAACATACAAAACTAGGATAATGAATATGCCACTGAAACTCTTGAAGTATACACAATGATCATACTCACTTGTAATAAAGTTCTGGATCATCATGAAGGATTCAAACTTCTTGTACCATTGCCTAGGAGACTGCCTCAGGCCATACAATGATTTCCTTAGCTTGCAAACTAATCTTCTGATGCGATCTTGTACAAAACCTTATGGTTGTTCCATATATATCTCTTCATCCAAATCACCATGTAGAAAAGTTGTTTTAACATCTAATTGTTCTAACTCAAGGTTAAGTAATGCAGTTAGTGCCAACATAGAATGAATAGAAATAAGTTTTACAACTGGTAAAAAAATCTCATGAAAGTCAATACCTTCAACTTGAGAATACCCTTTCGCTACCAGCCTCACCTTATACCTTTCGAAACTTGCATCAACTTTCCATTTCAATTTGAAGACCCATTTGCATCCAACAACATTTCTCCCTTTAGGAAGTTCTACAAGATCCTAGGTATTGTTCTTGGCTAAGTCAATACCTTCAACCTAAGAATACCCTTTCACTACCAACCTCACCTTATACCTTTCAATACTTCCATCAACTTTTCGTTTCAATTTGAAGACCCATTTTCATCCAACAACACTTCTCCCTTCAAGAAGTTCTACAAGATACCATGTATTGTTCTTGGCTAAGGAATCCATTTCTTCTTCCATAGCCGTTTTCCATTTTTTGCTATCTGTATCATCTACTTCTTCCTGATAACAAGAAGGTTCCCCATCTTCAGTAATCAAAGCAAAAGATGAAGCAAAATCTTCATACCTTTTGGGAGTTTTTCTTTCCCTAGTGGACATTCTTAGAGTGACTAGTTGTTGAACTGGTTTAGAAACTTCAACAACTTCCTTTGTATCTTCATCACCTTTTCCTCTAGAAGTCTCTCCTTCCTTTCGACTTTCAGAGAAATGTTTAGCCTCCAACTGAATTTGTTGATTTGGCGATACTTGTTCCTATTCAATTATTTTAACATTTGATTTTAAAAGAGAAGATTCATCAAATGTTACATCTCTGCTACTGACTATCTTCCGTGACGTAGGATCCCACAACCTGTATCCTTTTACTGCATAGTCATATCCAACAAAGATATAACATTTTGATTTTGGATCTAATTTTGAATGCTGATTTTTAGGAATACGAGCATAAGCATCAAAACTAAATATCCTTAAATGTGAATAATCACAAGACTGACCTAACAAAAATTCTTCAGGAATTTTACAATTAATTGCTACTGAAGGTGATCTGTTAACTAAATAACAAGCAGCGGATATTGCTTCTGCCCACAACTCCTTTTGCAGGTTAGCATTGTTGATCATGCTTCTAGCTCTTTCCACAAGAGTCTAATTCATATGTTCATCAACACCATTTTGCTGAGGAGTATAAACAATTCCTTCATCCTTATAGTATTGTTCAAATTCTAGAGAAGTAAATTCACCACCATTTTCAGTTCTTAAACATTTAATTCATTTGCTTGTTATTTTTTTCTGCCATCGCTTTAAATTGATTAAAGACATTAAATACATCAGATTTCTTTTTCAACATAAAGACCCAAACTTTATGGGAGAAATCATCAATAAACATTAAAAAATATAGAGTACTTCCATATGATACAACAGGGGATGGTCCTGTTGATGCCCCGAAAATCGTTACATCAACATCGGGGGATAACCACCCGGTCCAGACCTTAATACAACTCCTTTTCCGTTTGGGATGGTGGCTCCGACTGGATATAATGGGACCAGTTTCCCAATAGTGAATAAAAAGGGGTGAATGAATGATTGGTTTTCTAACAAGTGATAATAAATGGAGGACTTATTCTATGAATGAAAAACATAAATGACTATTTTATCCTGGGAAGCTTCTATTCTTTAAGTGCAATGTTTAATAATCTATGTTTGCTGATAGGCATATAGATGACACTATGCAATAAACAAAGACATTCATTTAAATGATAATTGTTTCGTTCAAATAGTTGAACGAAGTAATTGATAAAACGATATTACACTTCTCTTTTATATTACTAATACATGCATGATTGAAAGAATAGCAAACTGTAAACATCCAATAGTGGAAAGCATAAAGTTTACTGTTAAAACACATTCCTATATTCAATAGTAGCATAAATGGCCAAACAACAATTCACATAAAAGGAATAAATTCAGAAATAGATAATAGTACCATATGAGTTGCGAATTATTCCCTACGCCAATCGCAATTTGAATTCCTTCTTTCGATTCAGAAATACTTTAAAATAAAGGCAATAGTGCACATTCACATCAAAGCTTCATTGTCAAAATTTGGAAAGATTTCGTCCAGTCTTCATAAAAGAATATGCTTGAAGTACAGTAGTGCAACTTCAAGCTTAAGTCATATACAAAAACTTACGACCCTTTATAAATGCATGAAAGGGTCTATAAATACTAAACTAAGCTAACAAACTACAAAATTAAAATGCTACTAAATTGGTATAATCTGATCTTAAAATATCTCTCCCACAGTGATTTGGAAATTGGAAGCAATGATTCATTCTTCTGGCTGTTTGCCCTTTGTCCTGAGTTGGCATATTGCCAGCATTGGCTCCACTTCTTGAGGGCGACTGAGTCAAGAATTGATTTGAGCAGCATAAGTGGCATCATGTATATCGGGAATGATACACCCGATTGCATCCGTCAGGCATTTGAGGGCGGCTCTCTAACTGTATGGTTTTACTAGGAACAACCAATAGGTGTCCCAAGTTAAACTTTTAATCCCTGAGATTAATCTCCCATTCTTTTCAAGCTCTTGGTTACATGACTGCTCAAATGTCTTTGCCGATAATAGTTTACCTGGTGTACATTGAGAAATCATGTTAGATAAATAGAGAGTATTATTGATCAAGTCAATTAAATTGCTCGTAGATAACTTGCATCAGGAAACAGCTCTCTCTGCTTTCATTAATTGGGACTGCCATTCTGTGAATAGGATTTGCTTATGGGATTCTAAGATTTTGGGCAAGTTTGTTGCCTTTCCCTCATTAGAGTCCTGCCATGTAAGAAAATCTGTCAAAGTGTCTTCGGCTTGCTCTAAATCCTGCCTAGCATCCACTGACTTATCTATTATAGATGATGTTATGTCGCATAAAGGTTCAACTTGGGCGATTTCATGACATAACAATCTTATTTGTGTTATTAATGCCTTGTTAATTTAAATTGCCTCTACTATGAACTCAGCAGGTTGGGGAAGACTCTGGAACCTTTCTACTTGAGCTGATAATTGAGCAATTTGCTCATCTTTTGTCTTTGCCATCTGTTCATTCATCGCCTTCAACTTTGATAATGCCTCGGATAGTTCCTTCTATTTCTAGATTGCTCCCGAATCGATCCTCTGCTTCTCTTCATGCAACTTTTTGTTTAATTGTTGCTGTGTGGACAGTTGCTGTTGTAGCTGTTCTGACTTTTGCTGCTCTTCCGATAGCTGCGCTTGTAATAAAGCGATCGCTTGATCCTTTTCCTTCAACAAATTGCTTACCTCTGATGCCTTATCCATGGTGGCTGCCGAATAGGCACCGGCATATTGAGATAACTTGGTTAGGTCATCGGAGGGGTCGAATTCTTCTCTCCATACCACATTTGTTGTTATTGTTTGTTCAGGGAATAGAGAAGGTTGATCAATCCTTCTTCTTTTCTGCTGTCGCTTTATCACAGCCCTGTGTTTTGGGCTATAGAAAACATCTAGTGGAGGAATGTCCTCCACTTGCAAAATAATTTGATCGGAAGGGTTCTTCGGAATTATTTCTACTACTGTATTTGAGGGTGGACCGCTAGTCCCTTTGCTTGGAACCTCCTTTGATGTTGTATCTTGTGTATCGGCAGCTTTGGATGTTTCAGCGTCCGTTGAGGTCTCAAGATTGACTATAATTGTATTGAATTGTTGCCATTCTTCAAGCAATCTTGGGTCCACTTGAGTATCAACATTCATTTCTTTGCTACTCTGCTCCTGCTGCTTTTTCTGTTCTTCTTCCCTTATTCTCTCCTGTTGCTTCTTTTCTGCCTCCTCTTGTTCTTTTCTCTGTGCGTCTTCCTGTTCTTTTCTCTGTGCTTCTTCCTGTTCTAATCTTCGGAGTTCCTCCTGCTCTCTTCTCTGGACTTCTTCATAGATTGCAGATGTAGCAGGAGGTTCATTAGTAAGCTGCTGCTCAGGCTCGCTTGACTGAATCGTCGGGGTAGTAGCTAACAAATCTAGAGGCAGAGTTTGCAACCTCTGTTCTCTAAGTTTGTTAAATTCTACTAACCCGTCATCACGATATCTCATCCTGGCTAGCTGTTGTACCTGGAAGATTGACTCGGCGGAGGAGAACAGGTCATCAAACTCATCTTCCTTGTGCTCGAATTTAGTAAGCTTGGCTTGATCCAGGGCATTATAGATGACTTTCTTCGGGTCAAAACGTCTATTAGGCAGAGTGGCGAGACTTAGGACGTTCATTTTTTCTGCCTCTTTCTCTGCATGTTTATAATCATGCAGAGTATAGACGCCACACCTAAGAGGAAAAGGAGGCCAAACTTGCTTCTTTTAATTTCTGAGAGTTTTAGTGGCTGACGCAGTTGT
>APFE030566590.1:140333-158096 GCA_000404065.3 Pinus taeda | reverse complement strand
CCACCCTAACACAGGAAACTCAGAATTGAAACAGAGGGTATCCAGAATGTAGGCACTAAAATAAAATGGAGGGATGAACCTATCAGTAACACGGGATTTGTTTCTGAATTCAAGAATAGTCGTAGCCAACTTATTCGATAATATAGTCCCCCAATCCATTATCTCACTATTACATGCCGCTTCCATCAAAGGAACCATCTCTATGGAAAATTTGGAAGAATCATGCAATCCCGACAATCGACACATCATGACTCCAGCATAACAATAAGGAGAGCATAAGGAGTCGACGGAGTACTTACCCGAAGACTCATGTTTGTGTTTCATCGGGTTCTGTCTCCATTCTCGTATGGGCGCTAACTCAGTCTCATTCTCTTCTCGAAACTTCTCCAAAAATGCTTTATTGTACTTCTTCTCTAGTTCGGGCAAGTGGTACATTTGTCTGAAATCGTTGGGCTGAAATGAACCAAATATCTTCCATCAACAGTGCAAAATGTTCTGTCCGTGATTGGAATTTCCTCAATTGCCCATCTCACCACATCCGTATACGGAAGAATTTGCTCTCGAGCTGCTATCCTATGTAGGTAGGAATCAGCCAAATCTTTTAAAGTAGCATCAGATTTCCGGCTTGAACCTGCTGAAGCTTGTACCGATGTTTGCTGAGGGTCCTCGACTTCTACCAAGTTGTAAATACTTTGCCAAGTAGTGCTGAAAAGGTCGAGACATGTGGTATCTGAGATTAATCCCTTCTTCCTTGGTCCCTGATTGGTGGCATGTTGTCCTGTTACCATAGGAGCCGAAGGCATTCCAGACTTCTTAGATTTCTTTCCCATCGTTAATGCGATAAACTCTGCACAAGAGAAAAATAAACGTAATGCAGAGAATAGATGGCTAAAACCAAGTATGAGGAAATTGTGTCAATCAATGTGTAATGGAGGGTTTATCATAAGGCTCCCGCGAATGCAATCTCTGAAAGGATTTAGGCATGACTACTCATTAATTGGCCGTTAAAACCTGTCAATCATTTAATTGCTCATTATATCCTTTATTTTCCGAATAATGGTTTAAACGTGGATTTGATTTTTTTGGCGGTTGGACGCGAGCGAATCTCTATCGGGAAGAGAAAAGGCTTTCAATGATAATTAATATTTAATATAGCGAAATCATATTGATCCTTTTCGAAAGTCGCGCTTTAGGCTCATCGCAATCGATAATCAGAGGAAGGTTTGGGCAATTTTATTTAAGTCTTATGGAATCCCCGATCGCCGATAGCAATATCGCTTGACTCGCATCGGGAGGTTGAACGAGGAGAGTTTGTTATGTTCACGTCGCATTCCCCAACCGCCGATTGCGATATAGCATCGGAGCAAAGAGGAGGGACCTTTTATTATTTGTTTTCCCGATATCCATTGGCTATTTTTCTTTTATCGCATCGGGGAAAATCAATGGGTCATGGTTTATGCATCCTTTGTTGTTGCGATAGGCGATCTTGCGATCGCTTTATCGCAATAATAAAGGATTATTTGTTTTGATTTATTTCAAAAGGTTTAAAGTTGTTTTGTTTATTTCCGAACCTTTAGAAGAGTGATGGATTAATACCAATTTAATCTAAAAGGGACCCATTTCAATTTATAATTTTCTAAAGTAAAATAAATTGAAATGGGGGGTTGTTGTATTGCACAACAGGTCCCCACAAATCATAATGAATATAGTCCAAAATTTCTTTACTATTATGACTCTCAGTTTTAAACCTCTGTTTACACTGTTTTCCATACACACAATGTTTGCAGAAATCCAACTTCAAGGATTTTAGATCAGGAAGTAATTTATGGTTTATCAGTGCCTAAAGACCTTTCCCGCTCATGTGACCCAGTCATTGATGCCATAGGCACGTGCCTTCTTCTTCTTTCTTTGACACAATCGTTGCTTCACTGACCTGAGTACTTCCTTTGAGTCTATAAAGATTTCTGACCTTTTCTGCTTTCATAACAACTAGGGCGTCTTTTGAGACTTTTAGCACTCCACTTTGACCTATAAACTTATAACCATCTGAATCCAACACTCCCAAAGAAATCAAATTTTTCTTCAATTCAGGTACATGTCTAACACTAGTTAATGTTCTAACTGTGTTATCATACATTTTAATATTGATATTTCCCATCCCAACAGTATGACATGATACATTATTACCCATAAACACAAAACTACCATTTATAGTTTCATATGAAGTAAACCAATTTATATGTGGACACATGTGATGAGAAGCACCAGAGTCTAACAACCAACTTTCAAAATCCTGAGAGACATTACATACAGGTAAAGTTTCATCTATCATACATAATTCTTCAACAGATAAAACTTCATCTATCATACCTGAATCAACCTGTTTTGCTTCCTTCTTTGGGTTTTCATACTCTTTCCATTTCCAACAGTCTTTCTTGAGCTGTCCAATTTTATTGCAGTACCAACATTTCGCCTCACACTTCTTTCCCGTTGATTCTAATTTGGAAGATCCCCTTGCTTTTTCTCCTCTTTCCTTTGACTATCCTCTAGCTATCATGGTTTCTAGTGCAGTTGTTTCAGTACTAGATTTCCTTCGTACTTCTTCAGACAAGAAAGATCCCACAACTGATTCAAATTTCAAAGAATCAACAGTGCTCAAACTGATTGAAGTTACGAAATGGTCCCACAACTCGAGCAGAGAACACAAAAAGGTTATAACTTTATCTTCTTCTTAAATTTTAACTTCGATATCTGATAATTGGCATATAAGTGTATTCAAAATATTTAAATGTTCTGCAACTTTTGTACCCTCCTTCATCCGTAGACTGTACAATTGCCTTTTCAAATAAATTCTATCAGTTAACGATTTTGTCATATATAGTTTTTCGAGTTTTTCCCATAAACTTGTAGTTGTACTCTCTTCAACAATGTTGAAGAGAAATTCATCCACCAGGCATAACTTGATGGTACTAAGAGCTCGGGCATCCAAGTCCTCCCAGTCCGAATCTGTCAAGCTAGCAGGTTTCTTATTCACCTTGTCCAATGCTTTGTGCAACCCTTGTTGCACCGGCAAATCCCTAACTTTCATTTTCCATAGAGCAAAGTATTCTTGTCGGCGAACTTCTCCGCCTCGAACTTTGCATTCGTTATCTTGGCCATTTCTTTCCTCCTAGAGTTTCAGTCTTTCAACTAGGGCTTCTTAAAAGATTTGGTTTGTCTTCTTCCAACAAGGGTTTTCAAAGTTTTCTACTTCAAAAAAAAAAACAATTTCAGAATTTTGTTCCTTAATTTTTTTTTCTTAAAATTGACTAAAAGAAATCTAGAATAGTTTTCTGGAAGAATTCCCTTTAATTACAGTTTCCTGGAAAAAAAACCTCCGTTCTTTAATGAACCCTATTCTGGAAAAAAAAATCATAAATTCCCCCTTTTTTTTTTTTACTGCACAGATTCTTAAAATAATTCAAACCCTGAGATTACCTCAAATACACATAAATCTATGTATTATTTTTTCTTTAAATAACTTTCAGACTATATGCTCAACAAAATTTAAAAATTGATAAATATACTTCAATTTTTTTCCTTCAACTTACAGTTTCAACAATCAATTGCTTTCCAACCTGCAGTCTTCGGTTTCTCCTCTGGCCACCGGCGATTTCTCCTCTGCAATGGATTGTCATTTCTCCTTTGCACCAGACCGATTGTTTCACCTCTGCAACAGCCTCTGCTTTCACCTCTGCACCAGACCTCTAATTTATGTATCGGTCATCGGGTCTTTTTGAGACATGTTCTTGTAGCCCCTCTTCAAGCGAGAGTTAAAAAAGAATGCGGTTATCTTTCGGTGGTAGCCCCTCTTCAAAAGAGTCAATAAACCCTCCAACCAAACTCGAACAATCAAGATCGTAAATCATATCAGATCGAATGGCAGATAGACAACTAGCACAATTTCAAGACTCTTCCAAGGTAGGGTAGGTAGGGTCATTAACGCCATCACAAGTGGCAAGTACAAGCATGCATGAACTACGTAGGAGGAGACCTTGTGACTCTTCCGCATTAATGGAGGGAAGCCTGCCCGAGGTCGATCAAGGCGTGCAAAGTCAATACATGTAGCTGTGGAGTGAACCACATAGGCTTCCAGTGTGGAGATCACGTACCAACCCTGCAGCACAATCTCTAACCCCAAACCATAATACCATCAAACTTTGTTAATACTGTTCAATTAAGTTACAAATGCATTTTTTTAGAGTGAAAAATGATAGATCCCAAATTAAGTTGGTTATAGATTGGTTTAATTCCCCCCTTTAAATAGGTTATATTCCACATGAATATCATGGGTTCTCATACCATGCGTCAATGCCATGAAAGTAATTTTATTTTAATGTTATTTTTTATTATTTTTGTTTTATTTTGATAGAGTAAAAATGTAACACCTCCATAATAGACACAATTCATTTTTTGAAAATAAAACAATAAATACAAGTATATGTTAATATATATACTAATTCCCATAGTTTAATTCACTAACGCTAAGTGTGTTTTCTTAACCTATCATGAATGAAATGATTTATAAACACTAATTAAATGATGGAACCAAACAACACAATGTTGAACTCTTTGATATGGTTTGTATTACAAACAGGGTACGGTAATCATTAAATAAATATTATTTTACATTTGAGTCTATCCCGACATTAATTTCGTTTCACCAATGAATTTAATGGCTCTGGGTTCATGACTGACCCAGGCGCTGGTGGTACAAGTATGTGCCTCAAACTTCTGCGTGCACAATAAACCTCTGCAATCTTGGGCCTGCTGGCAACCAGAGGGCTATCCATCTGTCCGCCCTCAACCATGCTTCTCGGAGTTTGGCGCTTCCATCGACAATTCTCTATAGCTAGTTGGATCGAACAACTCATTGGCTGTCAGGCGTTCATAACTCCATTGGGGGGACTCATTTGGTATGGTTTTGCTTGAGGGTTTTTGGCTTCCATCTGGTTTTGGTCCTCTGCGACAATGGTTCTTCGTTTTGGCATCGAGGTCACTTACGGAGGGCTCTGAGACTACGCTATTCCTCTGCAACACCATCAAGAGAGGCATGCATACTCTTTGTAGGTAAATAAATGGTTAATCTCTTAATTTAATCTTTCTGTCTTACTTTCCTTACATCACTAGTTTGATTTCTGAAATGGATAATTTGTGCAGATGCTAACACAGTTTTCTTGTCAAGGTGCAAGGTGGAGTTCTCTGGTCACTGGGTTTTGGAGCGATCTGTGGCGGTCCCAAAGTTAGCACAAGGTTGTTGGCTTCTTAGCTGCGAGTCTGTATAGGTTATTTTTGATGGAAATTGTTAAGTCTGTAGTAAATTGAAGAGATGAAAGGTATAATGTGACCGCAAGGGCCGACACTCCGCAATTAGTTTCTTCTTGTGTTGAATATGTTTTAATATTTTAAAGAGACTTACGGCCTCGGCCTTAGATGAAAGGTCTGGCTCTTGAATGGACTGGTCGTTCTGTTTTCTCTAGATCTAGACTACTTGAAGGTTGCACCCTCTATGATAATTTAGAGCAAGGGCATTACAAATGGAATTTCCTTTTCGTTTCAACTCTTTGTATAATGCTACTTTGGAAATGTCGATTGGTTATCCACAACATATTTTTAATGTGATTCCTTAAATGTGTACTCGTTTTCTCTAGAAATGATTCTTGTTTATTTGGCTGTCGAATGGATTTCTGTTTGGGTCTTTGGATATGCTTAGGTTTCCTTCGTAATCTCTTAATGTTTATCAAACTAGTGTTATTCTTAGAGGTTTCTTGTCGAAATTGTGATAATCACAAGGTTTTTCCTGTGATAAAGTCGCGAGGCCTTTGAGTAAGTAGAGATTATATCTATACTGTTTCGACTTATGTACATGGTTTGGTTTTATATTATCCCGCTTGGGAAGTCGAGTAATTCTATAGAAAATTTATTTCAGTTTTTGAGAAATAAAAGAAAAATAATCCTCTAAAAAAAAAGAATGACTATTCTAGTTATTTTCCTGTTCTTGATAACTTGTTAATGTTATACATAATTGTGAGCTCCGAAGACTCTGTTTTGTTATTCTTGGGCAGTCCTAGAGTTCCTCCCTTTCTTCTTGTTTTTATCTTTACTCAATGTACAATGTTTTCTTTTGCTTCCAGTTTTATCATGCCAATTACTTTTCCTTCTAAATACTACAGTAATAATCACAAATTCTTTAATCCGTCCAAGTATTTTCTTCCAGATTTACTTTTATAATTTACTTGCTTTTAATTATCAATGAAAGGAAAATTATTTCTTATCATAACTAAAATATCAGAAATCTTGTCTTTTAGTTTGCAGCTGACATCATAACTAACTAAATGTCAGTGATCTTGCCTTTTATTTTACTGCTGACTCCTACAATCATATTGTAATGAAGAAGTTTTGTAATGAAAAATTATCTAGATTCTCTCACCATGCTTTAAAGGAAAAAGATCATGTCTCTAAGTTATCGCAGTTACTTACAGTCAGGATTTAATGACACAGTCTTAACAGACAAGCTAGATTGCTATAAATAACTTTATCAGAGATTCATTTTACTTATATGTTTCCGCTACTCCGAATTGACTTAAAAATCAAGAATGCACTTAATTCCTCCCTGCCTTAAGATACCAAATCTAGTCAATCTCCCCCCGTGCTACTCTTGGCTTTAGGAGTTCTCTACCTCAGAGATTTAATCATTTACTATCTGATTCTTACCAAACATGGATTTTTCAAACTATCTGACCCTTCAGCACAATTTGCTAGTTTCTTAGTTCCTGATCTCAGATCCCCATCCTCTTGATTGTTTACTGTATTATACTCTAGGATTTAATTTTGAAACAGGTAATTGTTTCCATGACTAATTACCTAGTAACAAAAGAATAATATTGACCCATAACTGTAGAATATCATCCTTTAATAACTAAAATTCCAAAAATAGTTCATAATTCAAACAAATAGTAATAGTCTATTTGGTTGCAGTAAAATTAAAATATTTACATTAATGGGGGATATTACATCTTCCCCCTAAAATGGAACATCGTCCCGATGTTCTCCTCTAGCAAATAAACATGGAAAGTTCTCTTTCATGACCTGTTCAGCCTCCCAGGTAGCCTCTTCCGGTTCGAAGTGTTGCCACTGCACCTTAACCTGGGTGATAACTTGTTTCAACATTGTTACTTCTCTCCGATCTAGTATAACCAGAGGCTTGACCAAGAATTCACCTTTCGGTTCGACCTGAACATTGCAAAAAAATGTTAAGTCATCAACTAGTTATTTAACACATTTATAACATATATTTCACACATAAATATACCTCACCTGGATATCTTGCGATTGAATTATGTGTTTAGCATCATATACATGTAGAAAATATGTGTTGGGTTAACCCGATAATGCAATATAAATCAAAGAAGAATAATATAACCTACTTTTACTATCAATTTGCGGAAGCTTAAATATCAAGCTGAACAATATATCTAGAAGAAGAAGAATCAATGACATAATACACATGAAAATACTTTGGGTAAAGTCTTAGATAAAAAACCCCACACTATTGTATTATCATACATGGTGGAAATACATAGGAATTACACAAAGCCTTAGCTCTCACAACTAGCCAGTTCTCATTACAATCCTCACAGATGCTCACAGGCAATCTTGGCTTCTCTCTAGCCTTCGTCTCTGCCCTCCAAGCTCCTATTTCCTTGCATTGTTCCTTGTGGATGATTAGCCTATTACCAAGTGGAAAAACAAACCTTCAAAACTGCGCAATCCTCAAGGATGAATCCTTGATTGCATGCATGAGTTTTTTCCATGAGAAAACACATGAAACTGATAGTACACTATCCTTTAACGTTAATCTCAACTGGGTCTTTCTCATAATAGACATGCATGAGTTTCTAATGAGGGAATCTTCAGTTAACTGGAGTAGCACTAGTTGAGCGCATTAATGCATCAACTGATTGTTAACTCACTATTAGTTCCCCAAACAGTTTGGAACTAATTTAACTGGACTTAACTCAGCAAACTGAGTTAACTAATTACAACTCAAATATAACTCAATCTTATCTCCTTAATTTAAGGGATAACTCTTGCATGACTTGAGAAATACTTCTAACTTGAATTTCTCTGACTAATTAATTTAAAATAAATTAATTAATTATTTCCAAGTAGCTATTAAGGCTAAATTCGATTTTAATTCACAATTTAATTCAAGGACAAATTAAATTGGAATATTCTTGTTGCCATATTTCAACACTCCCTCTCAACAGGAAAGGGATTATTTGTCACCCCACTCCTGTCTCTATGGAACTCAAATTTACACTTTGACAATTCCTTTGTCAAAATGTCAGCATCTTGCTCCTCTGTCGAAATATACTACAACAACATGATCCTCCTCGCTACGCAGTCTCTGAGATGATGATACTAGATGTCGATGTGATTGAACCTATCATTAAATACTGGATTCTCAGAGAGTTTGATACAACTTTGATTATCACAATAGATCACAGTTGGATCCATCCTCTGTTCAAACAAACCAACTAGGATTTTCCGCATCCAGATGGCCTCACATGTTCCCTGAATTGCAGCGATGTATTCTGCCTCTGCCGAGCTAAGTGCAACCGACCTTTGTTTCCTACTTGTACCAAGAAACTACCACTGACCCAAGGTTGAAAATCCCTCTTGATGTGCTCTTTCGATCTGATGGACTCCTTGCCCAATCTGCATCAGTTAAGCCCTTTAGCTTCACTCCCTCTATCCATCTGTACCATAATCCATACTGAGATGTGCCTCTGGGGTATCTCAATACATGCTTTGTCACCTTCCAAAGAATCTTGGTAGGCTAAACCATCGCTTGACTCGGTTGGTTCACCGCATAGCACAAATATGGTTGTGTGTTCATTAAGTACATCAGTGAACCCACAAGCTACCTGTACAGAGTAGCCTTTACCACTTCTCTTGAAGTAGCAACCTCCTTTCTCTAGTTACCTACTAGAGGAGTCTGCATGGGCTTGCACTTCTCCATGTGGAATCTTTTGAGTATCTCATTGGCATAATTTCCCTGAGACACAAACAACTCCCCATCCTTCTGCCACACTTCCATGCCAAGGAAGTAATGCATGAGACCCATGTCTTTCATATCGAATTCTCTTGCATCGGTGCAAGACACGATCAAATGATCATCACCAGTCAATATGAGATCATCAACATAAAGTACGATGATCAACAACTTACCTTTCACTACAATGTGGTACAAGTTCGCATCTGCTTCACTCTTTGTGAAGCCCAACTCGGTGAAGTAGTTGTCTATCCTGGTGTACCAAGCACGAGGTGCTTGCTTCAACCCGTACAACGCTCTCTTGAGTCAGCATAGATGCAAATCATGATCGAAGGTCTCAAAACCTTTTGGTTGCTCTATGTACACCTCTTCCTCAATCTGGCCATTGAGGAATGCAATCCTCACATCCATCTGATGGATCTTCCAACCCATCTATGCTGATAGTGCCAACATAGATCTGATAGATGAGTACCTTGCGACAGGAGAAAAAGTCTCATCATAGTCAATCCCCTCGACATGTGAAAATCCAAGGACAACAAATCTTGCCTTATGCTTCTCCACACTACCATCAACAACTTTGTTTACCTTGTAAAGCTAACGGAACTCACAACTGACTTGTTCTCTGGTCTCAGAACCACGTCCCAAACACTATTACGAACTATGGAGTCATACTCCTCCACCATACATCAACCCAAATCGGCTACTGCACTGCTTCCTCAAAGGAAGATGGCTCGGTCTCAACGCATTCCCCAGCAAGGGCCATGTATCCAGTGTACCTCTCAAGTGACCTCCTTTGTCTTCATTGAGAAGATGGTGCTCCCACATTCTCTCTCGCATCCTCCAACAATATATCAGCTTCTCTTGTGCACTTCTGTCCATCTCCGGAAGACTCTGCTTGAGTGGATGTCTCCACTCCTGGAACCTCTGCATGTGGCTGCTCCGCATCAGTCTGAGGCTCCTCCTCCTAGAGAACCAATAGTTCCTCCACAACCTGTACTTGGAGCTCCCTCTCAAGGGAAACTTGCATGGCCTTTTTCTCATCAAACTTGAGATCTCTGTGAACCACTATCCTCCGATTGGTAGGCAAGTACACCCGATAGTTGTGAGGTGTATTAGTGTACCCCAAAAATATCCCCAACTCTGCTGTCAGCTCAAGCTTCTTCCATGCATTCTTTTTCACATGGCAATATACTGATGAGCCAAAGATCTTGAAGTGACCCACATCTAGTCTCTTACCGGAGAAAGCTTCCTCTGGTGTCTTCATCCCAAGTATGCAATGTGTGCTTCTATTTTGCAAATAGACCGTTGTGTTGCATGCCTCAGCCCACAAGTGAAGTGGTAGGCCTTGGTCATGTAGCATTGCCCGTGCTACCCCTACAATAGTTCCATTCTTCCTCTCGGCCACCCCATTCTGTTGTGGGTTATGAGGTGCTGTCAACTCCCGTTTAATTCCTTTCGCTGCATAGAAGTCCTTAAACTCTTGAGAGACATATTCTCCACCGTTGTCACTTCTCAAGGCCTTGATCTTCTTCCCTGATTCTTTCTCGACCAAAGCTTTGAACTCACAAAACTTTGTGAAAGTTTGGTCCTTCTTCTACATGAAATAAATCCAGCATTTACAAGAATAGTCATCAATGAAAATCACATAATACCTTTGCTTCGCTATGGATGCCATCGAGAATGGTCCACACAAATTAGTATGAACTCACTCTAAGATAGCCTCTGCTCGACTATCTTGATCATGGAAGGAAGATTTGGTGTACTTTCCCAAGGTACAACCTTTACATGTGTCAACTTGCTCAAGTTTACCTTTGGGAAGTCCTGTAGATATCTGTTGCATTATCTTCAAAGCCCCATGATGCAAATGGCCCACCCACCTGTGCCAAAACTCACCATTGTCTTGGCTTTGCACCAATTTTTCTTTTGTACTCAATGCTGCACAATCATCTACCTCTAGTTTATAGAGATTCTTCACCCGAGTCCCTATCCTCTTGGTCTGACCCATGGCTATGTGTCTTAGGAACGCCTTTCCTTTACTGAAGACAACATTGCAGCCTTTTTCCTCCAACACTGCGACCGATACCAAGTTCTTCTTCAGTCCAAACACATACATCACATCTCTCAAGGTGAGAGCAGCTCCATGCTCCCTCCAAAAAGCAACCGTGCCCACTCCTGAAACACTATACCTTCCATCATCACCCATCTCTATGCACATTTTGAGGTCTTTCTCCTCCAAGGCATTGAATAAATTTTTATCACCACTCATGTGGAATGAGGATCCACTGTCAAGATACTAGACACAACCCATCATTGATGACTCCATGCATGTGATGAGGGTAAAGTCCATTTCAAACTGAGACGCTAATGCCTCACCTTCCGATCCTTCTGAAGATCCCTTCTTGGACTTCTTCGATGATCAATTAGTCGCATAATGTCCCATCTTGTGACAATTAAAGCATCTTACTTTAGAAATGTCACCCTTATTCCCTCCATGAGAAGAATTCGATTTGAAATGGGAAGCCTTCCCTTTCCCTTTCCTTGCCTTACTTGCTAAGGCCAGATTTTCTTCATCATCATTCTTGGATGAAGACCATCACTGTGTGCTCCTCCTGATCTCCTCCTGCATAAGATCTGACCATAGTCGTTCCCAATCTGACAGTTTCTCCCTTCCATTCATAGAGTCCTGGTAGCTATTCCAACTCTTTGGAAGGCCAAGGAGAGTGAGGCTCACCATATCATCAACGGCAGTAGTTATTCCCACACTGCCAAGCTCATTTCTGCAAGTGGTGAGCTTGTTCATATATGTGGAAATATTACCGCCCTTCTCCATCTTGATTCTTCAAATCTTATCCTTGAGTGCCAATTTCCTCTGGTCGCTACTGTTATGATAGAGGTCCTTCAATGTCTTCCACATTAAAAATGGAGTATCCTTCCCATGGAGACTCGAGACAATATGGTCTTGAACTCCCTCAAGGATGATCCGTCTTGCTTTCGCCACACACTTCTTCCACTCAACCAACTCTTGTGCATTATTTGAAGTTGGCTTTGGGATTTCTTGACCAATGAATTCCTTCAAGACATTGTCTTCTAATACAGCCTCCATTCTATATTTCCATGCTATGTAGTTCGAGCTACCTTCCAAGGCATACTCGAGTCTCAAGCCATAAAACGCCATTGGCCAACCTTGAAGTATGATATGAATTCGATTTGCACCTGCAACTCTGAACTTCAAACTTTGAATTCTCTTCTCAGTATATTGTTCACAACTCTGATACCATGTAGAAAATCTGTGATAGGTTAACCAGATAATGCAGTATAAATCAAAGCATAATACTATAACCTACTTCTACTATCAATTTGTGGAAGCTTAAAGATCAGGCTGAATAATATAACCAGAAGAAGAAGAATCAATGGCACAATACACATGAAAATACTTTGGGGAAAGTCTTAGATAAAAAACCCCACACTATTGTATTATCATACATGGTGGAAATACATAGGAATTATAGAAAGCCTTAAATTTCACAGATAGCCAGCTCTCAGTACAATCCTCACAAATGCTCACAGGAAATCTTGGCTTCTCTCTAGCCTTCCTCTCTGCCCTCTAAGCTCCTATTTCCTTGCACTGTTCCTTGTGGATGATTATCCTATTACCAAGTGGAAAAACAAGCCTTTAAAATTGCGCAATCCTCAAGGATGACTCCTTGACTGCATGCATGAGTTTTCTCCATGAGAAAACACATGCAATTGATATTACATTGTCCTTGAACTTTAATCTCAACTGGGTCTTTCTTAGAATAGACATGCATGAGTTTCTGATGAGGGAATCTTCAGTTAACTGAAGTAGCAGTAGTTGAGGGCATTAATGCATCAATTGACTGTTAACTCACTATTAGTTCCTCAAACAGTTTGGAACTAATTTAACTAGACTTAACTTAGTAAACTGAGTTAACTAATTACAACTCAAATATAACTCAATCCTATCTCCTTAATTTAAGGGATAACTCTTGCATGACTTCAGAAAGACTTCTAACTTGAATTTCTCCAACTAATTAATCCATAATGAATTAATTAATTATTTCCAAGTAGTTGTTAAGGCTAAATTTGATTTTAATTCACAATTTAATTCAAGTACAAATTAAATTGGAATATTCTTGTTGCCACATTTCAACACTCCCTCTCAACAATAAAGGGATTATCTTCCACCCTGATCCTGTCTCTATGGAACTCGAATTTACACTTTGACAACGCCTTTGTCAAAATGTCAGCATCTTGCTCCTCTGTTGAAATATATTGCAGCAACATGATCCTCCTTGCTAGTGATAAGACACGGGCAACAAAACTTGCTTTATTCTTCTCCACACTTCCATCAGCATCTTGTTTTACCTTGTAAAGCCAACGGGAACTCACAACTGACTTGTTCTCCGATCTCGGAACCACGTCCCAAACACTCTTATGAACTATGGATTCATACTCCTCCACCATAGCATCAACCCAAATCAGCTACTGCACTGCTTCCTCAAAGGACGATGGCTCGGTGTCAACACATTCCCCAGCAAGGGCAATGTATCCAGTGTACCTCTCAAGTGACCTCCTATGTTTGCTCTAATAAGATGGTTCTCCCACATTCTCTCTCGCATCCTGCAACAATCTGTCAGCTTCTCTTGTGCGCTTCCATCCATCTCTGAAAGACTCTGCTTGAGTGGATGTCTCCACACCTGGAACCTCTGCATGCAGTTGCTCTGCATTAGTCTGAGACTCCTCCTCCTTAGGAACCAATAGTTCCTCTGTAGCCTGTAGTTGGAGCTCCCTCTCAAGGGAAACTCGCATGGCCTTTTACTCATCAAACTTGAGATCTCTACGAACCACTATCCTCTGACTAGCAGGCAAGTACACCCGATAGTTGTGAGGTGTATCAGTGTACCCCACAAGTATCCCCAACTCTGCTATCGGCTCAAGCTTCTTCCGTGCATCCTTGGTCACATGGAAATATAGCGATGAGCCAAAGATCCTGAAGTGACCCACATCTGGTCTCTTACCGGAGAAAGCTTCCTCTGGTGTCTTCATCCCAAGTATGAGATGTAGGCTTCTATTCTGCAAATAGACCGTTGTGTTTCATGCCTTAGCCCACAAGTGAAGTGGTAGGCCTTGGTCATGCAGCATTGCCCGTGTTGCCCCTACAATAGTTATGTTCTTCCTCTCGGCCACCCCATTCTGTTGTGGGTTATGAGGTGCCATCAACTCTCGCTTAATTCCTTCTGTTGCACAGAAGTCCTTAAACTCTTGAGAGACATATTCTCCATCATTGTCGCTTCTCAAGGCCTTGATCTTCTTCCCTAACTCTTTCTTGACCAAAGCTTTGAACTCACAAAATTTTGTGAAAGTTTTGTCCTTCTTCTGCATGAAATAAATCCAGCATTTACGAGAATAGTCATTAATGAAAATCAAATAATACCTTTGCTTCATTGTGGATGCCGTCGAGAATGGTCCACACACATTAGTATGATCTCGCTCTAAGATAGCCTCTACTCGACTGTCTCGATCATGAAAGGAATACTTGGTGTACTTTCCCAAAGTACAACCTTTGCATGTGTCAACTTGCTCAAGTTTACCTTTGGGAAGTCCTATAGATATCTGTTGCATTATCTTCAAAGCCCCATGATGCAAATGGCCCAACCACCTGTGCCACAACTCGCCATTATCTTAGCTTTGCACCAATTATGCTTTCGTACTCAATGCTACACAATCATCTACCTCTAGCTTATAAAGATTTTTTACCCGAATCCCTATCCTCTTGGTCTGACCCATGGCTATGTGTCTTAGGAACGCCTTTCCTTTACTGAAGACAACATCATAGCCTTTGTCCTCCAACATCGCAGCTGATACCATGTTCTTCTTCAGTCCAGGCACATACTTCACATCTGTCAAGATGAGAGGAGCTCCATGCTCCCTCTGAAAAGCAACCGTGCCCACTCCTGAAACACTATACTTTCCATCATCCCCCATCTCTATGCGGATCTTGAGGTCTTTCTCCTCCAAGGTACTGAATAAAATTTGATCATCGGTCATGTGGAATGAAGCTCCACTGTCAAGATACCAAACACAACCCATCATAGATGACATCATGCATGCGATGAGGGTAAAGTCCATTCCAAACTGAAAGGCTAATGCCTCACCTTCTGATCCTTCTGAGGATCCCTTCTTGGATTTCTTCGATGAGAAATTAGTTGCGTAATGTCCCATCTCGTGACAATTAAAGCATCTCACTTTAGACATGTCACCCTACTTCCCTCCATGAGAAGAATTCAATTTGGAATGGGAAGCGTTCCCCTTCCCTTTCCTTGCCTTACTTGTTAAGGCCAGATTTTCTTCATCATCATTCTTGGATGAAGAACCATCTTGTGTGCTCCTCCTGATCTCCTCCTGCATCACATTCGATCACAGTCGTTCCCAATCTGACAATTTCTCCCTTCCATTCACAGAGTCTTGGTAGCTATTCCAACTCTTTGGAAGGCCAAGGAGAGCGAGGCTCACCATATCATCATCGGCAGTAGTTATTCCCACACTGCCAAGCTCATCTCTGCAGGTGGTGAGCTTGTTCAGATATGTGGAAATAGCATCACCCTTCTCCATCTTGATTCTTCGAAGATTATCCTTGAGCTCCAATTTCCTCTGGTCGCTACTATTCTGGTAGAGTTCCTTCAATGTCTTCCACATTGAAAATGGAGTATCCTTCCCATGGAGACTCGAGACAATATGGTCTCGAACTCCCTCAAGGATGATCCGTCTCACCTTTGCCATACACTTCTTCCACTCAACCAATTCTTGTGCATTAGTTGAAGTTAGCTTTGGGATTTCTTGATCAATGAAATACTTCAAGCCATTGTCTTCTAATACAGCCTCCATTCTATCTTTCCATGCTATGTAATTCGAGCTACCTTCCAAGGCATACTCGAGTCTCAAGCCATAGAACGCCATTGGCCAACCTTGAAGTATGATATAATTCGATTTGCACCTGCAACCCCGAACTTCAAACTTCGAATTCTATTCTTAGTATACTGTTCACAGCTCTGATACCATGTAGAAATTTCCTACCGATCTAGATCTCTACTACCATGTAGAAAATCTGTTGTAGGTTAACCCGATAATGCAATATAAATCAAAGCATAATACTATAACCTACTTCTACTATCAAAGTTTGCGGAAGCTTAAAGATCGAGTTGAAAACATATAACCAGAAGAAGAAGAATCAATGCACAATACACATGAAAATATTTTGGGGAAAGCCTCAGCTAAAAACCCCACTATCTGTATTATCATACAAGGTGGAAATACATAGGAATTATACAAAGCCTTAACTCTCATAGCTAGCCAGCTCTCAATACAATCCTCACGGATGCTCATAGGCAACGTGTGGCTGTCCTCTCTGCCCCTCCAAGCTCCTGTTTCCTGCGTGGTTCCTCTGGATAGAATTATACATAATATAACCAAGTGGAAACAATCTCACACACTACTCTAACACACGTATCAGAACTGCGCATCCTCAAGGGAATTATTCCTTACTGCATGCATGAGTTTTCTTTATAAGGAAAAACATGCAACTGATAGTACATTGTCCTTGACATATAATCTTCAATGGGTCTTTCTCATAATAGACATGCAGAGTTTTCTGAT
This sequence comes from Pinus taeda, assembly GCA_000404065.3. Taxonomy (NCBI): domain Eukaryota; kingdom Viridiplantae; phylum Streptophyta; class Pinopsida; order Pinales; family Pinaceae; genus Pinus; species Pinus taeda. The sequence continues at coordinate 141,325 of APFE030566590.1, read as the reverse complement.
GAGGAATCTTCAGATAACCAGGTACCTGTTGGAGTGCTTCGCAGCATCAAAGTTACTGTTATCAGCAAGTTAGTTTCCTCAAAACAATTGGAAACTAATATGTAACTGCGACTTAAATCAGAACTGAGGTTAACTAATTACAACTCAACTATAACTCAATCTTATCTCCTTAATTTAAGGGATAACTCTTGCATGACTTCAGAAAGACTTCTAACTTGAATTTCTCCAACTAATTAATCCATAATGAATTAATTAATTATTTCCAAGCAGTTATTAAGCTAAATTCGATTTTAATTCACAATTTAATTCAAGGACAAAGTAAATTCGAATATTCTTGTTGCCACATTTCAACAGGAATAGAATACCATAATGATGGGTCAAAGGTTTACAGATCAAAATAAGAAGTTTGATACAGGTGAATATTTGAAAATCTATACGCGGGTAAGTCAAGGCCAAGTCATGTATACACGCGAGTTTGGTGAAGCAAAGTAGAGTATGGTTTTTGCAACATGGTATTCTAAATACCAGGGGTCTTTACCATGGTATTGGCCCATAGTAATGAGCGTGAAAACGGATATTGATCACATCAAAGATTACCATAGGCACTAGTGTAGTTTTGACCCATAGTATTGGATAAGGGATAAACTATATAAAGAGGTGAAGATCAAAGAGCTAGTTGTGAAAGTGAAAGGATTTTTTATGAATACTTCGATCTGAAATATATTTGCATTTTCTGAAGAGCTATGCAATTTTAGGTCAAAATTTGCAGATCTATACAATGGTTGGTCTTACGAAAAGCGCATATACACACAGGTTCACTTCTTCAAAGTCGCGTATATAAAGTAAGGGTTTTTGTTTATAAATGACTAATCAACCTGATAAGATTTGTTGTTTCTTTGTTGTCTGTCAATGATGTTCTCATATTGATCTGGATTGAGTGATAATGTTTGAAGTATGTTGAAAATGCAACAAGATGATGTAGCTTAGTGAAA
>APFE030566590.1:112427-132631 GCA_000404065.3 Pinus taeda | reverse complement strand
GGGGCAACCTCCTTTAAATTACATAAATGAACAATTCTTGGATGATACAAATGAAAAGACCTCCTTTCTATATATAGGAGTCTAAGGGGTCATAACATAACCAAAGCCGACATAACAATAATAATGTAAGGGAACAATAATAATAATAGTGGGCTTCTATGGGGCACAATAGTAACAATATGGGCACTAGATGGGTACATCAATATAATAAGTGGGTTGTACTAATAACAATGAGGGGTTACACTAGTAGTATAAGGGCCTAACAACTATCCTTGAACATTAATCTCAGCTGGGTCTTTCTCATAATAGACATGCATGAGTTTTTGATGAGGGAATCTTCAGTTAACTGGAGTAGCACTAGTTAAGTGCATTGATGCATCAACTGACTGTTAGCTCACTATTAGTTCCTCAAATAGTTTGGAACTAATTTAACTAGAATTAACTTAGTAAATTGAATTAACTAATTACAACTCAAATATAACTCAATCTTATCTCCTTAATTTAAGGGATAACTCTTACATGACTTCAGACATACTTATAACTTGAATTTCTCCAACTAATTAGTTTAAAATAAATTAATTAATTATTTCCAAGTAGCTGTTAGGACTAAATTCGATTTTAATTCACAATTTAATTCAAGGATAAATTAAATTGGAATATTCTTGTTGCCATATTTCAACAATACATATTTCTTAATTAGAGAGACGTGAAAGACATTGTGTACATAAATATGACTAGGTGAGGCAAACTGATAAGGCACCGGTCCTATTCGAGCCAAGATTTGAAATGGCCTGCAATATCAGGTTGATATCTTGGCACACCTGACCCATTGTAAGGTGCTTTTCTTGGCTTGCACTCAAATGTAGACATGATCTCCTACCTGGAATTCTCAGAAACTCCTCTTATGATCGACAAAGTTCTTTTGCCAGTCCTGAGCAGCCTTTAAATTATTCCAAACATTTTTTACCATTTCTTCCATTTCCTCCAACATGTCCAGCCCTAGCAGCAGTTTATCCTTTGGTCCTCTCCAACTTAAGTGTGTTCTGCATTTATGACCATATAAAACTTCAAAGGGGCTCATGCGAAGAGATGCATGGTACTCGTTATTATATGCGAACTCCACTAGGTGTAAATAATCCTCCCATTTTGTGGGTTGTTGCATTACATACGTTCGTAACAAGTCCTCAACCACTTCGTTTACCCTTTCAGTCTACCCGTCTGTTTTCGGATGGTAAGGTGTACTAAAGTGCAGTTGTGTGCCCAGTCCCTGAAAGAGGGCTTTCCGGAAGGTTGATGTAAATTTTACATCTCAGTCAGAAATAACCATCTTAGGGATTCCGTGCAGTTTAAATATGTTTTGCATAAAAACATTAGCAATTTGGATTGCCCTTTAGGTCGATTGAACAGGTATGAAATGAGTAGATTTTCTCAGCTTGTCCACCACTACCATGATGGAGTCATTTTGCTTCCCTGATTTAGGTAGCATTTATAGATATGGTTTCCCATTTCCATTTTGGAATAGGTAGAGGGTGGAGTAATCCTCTTGGATGTTGATGCTCAACTTTCACTTGTTGGCATTCCAAGCATATGGCTAAATATTCTACCACTTCCTTCTTCATACTGGGCCAAAAGAATTCCTATAAACCAATAAATTTTCTCATTTATTTCATAACCCAGTTGTTGTTCATGGTTGTTGGAAATTTTTGCTTGTTGACATAGTTTTCTATATGTAGAGTCATGTATGGTTGCTTCCTGAATCTATCCAAAAAAAGTTATTCGTGATTCACTAAAAGAAATTTCATATAAACAACTTACCTTTCGACTTAAAGCATCTACCACTCGATTTCCCTTCCCTTTTATGTGTTTAATTCCAAAATCAAATTCACTTAGGAATTCTACTCAACGAGCTTTCCTGACATTTAAAGTTTGCTGCTTGAAATAATTAAACAGACTATGGTGGTCAGTCATTAATAAAAATTTCTTACCTAAAAGATAATGGTGCCAAATTTTTAAGGCGTGGATGACCGACATCAATTCTAAATCATATGTGGAATACTTTTGTTCATATTCCTTTAGTTTTCTAGATTCATAGGCTACCTGTTGAAAATAGCAACAAGAAATCATAAAAATAGAATCCAATATATTCCAATTTTAATTTGTCCTTGAATTAAAATTTGAATTTAGTCTCACCAGCTGCTTGGAAAATAATTAATTAATTCATCTTGAGTTAATTAGTTTGAGAAATTCAAGCTAGAAGTCTTTGTGAAGTCATGCAACAATTATCCCTTAATTAAGGAGATACGGATGAGTTGTATTTGAGTTGTAATTAGTTAGCTCAGTTAAGTCCAGTTAAATTAGTTCCAAATAGTTTGAGGAACTAATTGTGAGTTCAGATAGTTAATGCATGCATGCATGAAACTAGTGTACTCCAGATAACTGAATATTCTCTCATAAATAACTCATGCATGTCAGTTCAGACAAAGACCCAATTGAGATTAAAGACAAGGACAATGTACTATCAATTGCAAGAATTTTCCTATAAGAAAATATCTTGCATGCATAAGGAATTCATTCCTTGAGGATTGCACAGTTTTACAGGGTGTGAGATCAGTGTTACACTTGGTAACAGGAGGATCACCCAGGGGAAACTGCATAAGGAAATAAGAGGCTTGGAGGGTAGAGGAGAAGGCTTGTGAGAAGCTTTGTTTGCCTATGAGCATCCAGTAGGATTGTACTGAGAGTTGGCTAGCTGTGAGAGCTAAGGCTTTGTATAATTCTAATGTATTTCCACCTTATATGATAATACAGATAGTGGGGTTTTTAGCTGAGGCTTTCCCCTGAGTATTTTTTGTGTTTCATGTGCATTGATTCTTCTTCTTATGGTTATATATGTTTAGCTCTGATTCAGCTCGATCTTTAAGCTTCCACAAGTTTGATAGTAGAAGTAGATTATAGTATTTTGTGTTGGTATATTGCATTATCGAGTTAATATATAGTCAGATTTTCTACATAGATCTCAGAGGTAGATTTGTAGAGAATTTGCAGGAAATTCTACATGGTATCAGAGCCTAGTTTATCGGAGCTGTGAATAGTATATGGAGAAGAGAATTCGAAGGTTCAAGTTTGGGGTTGTAGATGCAAATCGAATTCTTATCATACTTCAAGGTTGGCCAATGGTCTTCTATGGCTTGAAACTCGAGTATGCCTTGGAAGGCAACTCGAATTACATAGCATGGAAAGATCACATGGAGGCTATATTAGAAGACAATGGCTTGAAGGATTTCATTGATCAAGAAATCCCAAATCCAGGTTCAAATAATGCACAAGAGTTGGTTGAATGGAAGAAGTGTGTAGCGAGGGTGAGACAAATCATCCTTGAGGGAGTTCAAGACCATATTGTCTCGAGTCTCCGTGGAAAGGATACTCCATATTCAATGTGGAAGATATTGAAGGACCTCTACTAAAACAGTAGCGACCAGAGGAAATTGGAGCTCAAGGATAAGCTTCGAAGAATCAAGATGGAGAACGACAATACTATTTCCATATATCTGAACAAGCTCACCACTTGCAGAGGTGAGCATGGAAGTGTGTAAATAACCACTGCCAATGATGATATAGTGAGCCTCGCTCTCCTTGGCCTTCTGAAGAACTGGAATAACTACTAGGACTCTGTGAATGGAAGGGAGAAACTACCGGATTGGGAACGACTGTGGTTAGATCTCATGCAGGAGGAGATTAGGAGGAGCACATGAGATAGTTCTTCATCCAAGGATGATGATGAAGAAAATCTGGCCTTAGCAAGTAAGGCAAGGAAAGGGAAGGGAAAGGCATCCCATTCCGAATCGAATTCTTCTCATGGAGGGAAGAAGGGTGACAAGTCTAAAGTGAGATGCTTTAATTGTCACGAGATGGGACATTATGTGACTAATTTCCCATTAAAGAAGTCCAAGAAGGATCCTCGGAAGGATCTGAAGGTGAGGCATTAGCCTCTCAGTTTGAAATGGACTTCACCCTCATCGCATGCATGGTGTCATTGATGATGGGTTGTGGATGGTATCTTGACAGTGGAGCCTCATTCCACATGACCGGCGATAAAAGTTTATTCAGTGCCTAGGAGGAGAAAGACCTCAAGATGCGAATAGAGATGGGTGACAACGAAAGTTTTAGTGTTTCAGGAGTCGACACTGTTGCTTTTCAGAGGTAGTATGGAGCTCCTATCACCCTGACCGATGTGAAGTATCTTCCTAGACTAAAGAAGAACTTGGTGTCGGTCGCGATGTTAGAGGACAAAGGCTATGATATTGTCTTCAGTAAGGGAAAGGTTTCCTTAGACACATCACCCGAGACAGGTGCAACAAATCGGTTCACGATTCAAGAACCTGTATGCTCTTGAGGTTCAAGATGCATGCAAAGCCTTGAGGAGCAAGGCATGTGTTAGAGACTTGGTGGTTGAGAGGGACAATAAATTGCCTCTCAACATGCAGTCCCAGAAGAAGTCTCAGACAATTGTGGAGGAGCCACAATTGAAGAAGTGGGTAGAGAGATCACATGCAGCCATACCTCCAGGTGTGAGGTGGGGCGATGTGAAGTGATAGTCCCAAGAAGGCTGAAATTGGGCAGGGTCCATTGAGAGGTTTTATCTCATGGATCATATCTTGCTATGGAAGCCCAAAGTACATAGTAGCGGGAGGAATCAGTGGGATTGACGAAGTCAGAGATCAAAGTGACAGAGGCTAGAGTAGTCAGATATTGAAAAGCATAGAGAAGGATTGACAACAGTGTAGAAAGGTTGAGTCAGCAAAAGCGTAGAGTTTTCAGTCGGCAGAGGCAATAGTAGTCAGAGAATTTGATGACAGAGGCACCATTCTGATTCAGGTCGGATTTTTTTATTTTTTTTATTTTTTATTTTTTGTTTTTGGAGATTGTTGGAGCAACAACACTGGCGAGAAGTGTTGCATGCAGAAAATTCCAAAGTTTCGGGATCAGGATTGAGTTGAATTTCTTTCTTGTTGAGAGGGAGTGTTGAAAATAGCAATAAGAAATGATAAAAATAGAATCCAGTATATTCCAATTTTAATTTGTCCTTGAATTAAAATTGTGAATTAAATTCGAATTTAGTCTCACCAGCTGCTTGGAAAATAATTAATTAATTTGTCTTGAGTTAATTAGTTGGAGAAATTCAAGCTAGAAGTCTTTGTGAAGTCATGCAACAATTATCCCTTAAATTAAGGAAGTTATCCCTTAATTAAGGAGGTATTTAAGTTGTAATTAGTTAGCTCAGTTAACTGAGTTAAGTCCAGTTAAATTAGTTCCAAACAATTTGAGGAGCTAATTGTGAGTTCAGTTAGTTAATGCATGCATGCATGAAACTAGTGTATTCCAGATAACTGAATATTCTCTCATAAGTAACTCTTGCATGTTAATTCAAACAAAGACCTAGTTGAGATTAAAGACAGGGAAAAAGTACTATCAGTTGCAAGAATTTTCGAAAATCTCTTGCATGCAGAAGGAATTCATTCCTTGAGGATTGCGCAGTTTTACAGGGTGTGAGATCAGTGTTACACTTGGTAATAGGAGGATCACCTAGGAGAAATTGCACAAGGAAATAGGAGGCTTGGAGGGTAGAGGAGAAGGCTTGTGAGAAGCTTTGCTTGCCTGTGAGCATCCAAGAGGATTGTACTGAGAGCTGGCTAGCTATGAGAGCTAAGGCTTTGTATAATTCTGATGTATTTCCACCTCGTATGATAATACAGATAGTGGGGTTTTTAGCTAAGGCTTTCCCCTGAGTATTTTCTGTGTTTCATGTGCATTGATTCTTCTTCTTATGGTTATATGTGTTCAGCTCTGATTCAGCTCGATCTTTAAGCTTCCACAATTTTGATAGTAGAAGTAGATTATAGTATTTTGCTTTGGTATATTGCATTATCGAGTTAATTTACAATCATATTTTCTACATAGATCTTAGAGGTAGATTTGTAGATAATTTGCAGGAAATTCAACACTACCACTTTGCCTTCTTGCATAAGTACGCCACCCACTCCCTCCTTACTAGCATCCAGACAAACCACATATTCCTTGTTGGGATCAACGATGCTCAGAATGGGCGCGATGGTAAGCAGATGTTTGAGTTGATCAAAGCTTCTTTGACATTCAGGGCTCCACTTGAAAGCTCTCCCTTTATTTTATAAGGAGGTAATAGGATAGGCCACTCTTGAGAATCCTTCCACAAACCTTCGGTAGTAACTAGCCAGGCCCATAAATGATCTTATATCGACTACATCCTTTGGCACTGGCCACTCCATAATGGTTCTTATATTTTACGGATCAACCGCAATTCCATCCTTGGGGTGATAACTTGTCCCAAGTATTGGATCTACTCTTTAAAGAAGTCACATTTACTATACTTAGCGTACAGTTGATGCTCTCTTGGGATTTGCAGTACAATGCAGAGATGTTTCTTATGCTCCTCCATATTCCAGGATTAGATCAAGATGTCATCGATGAAGATTAACACAAATTTATCTAAAAACTGATGGAAAATGCTATTCATAAGACACATGAAGGTAGATGGGGCATTAGTTAGCCCAAAAGGTAAAACCACAAACTCATAGTGACCATAACATGTCCTAAAAGCAATTTTTGCAATATCTTCTTCCTTGATTCTGATCTGATGATACCTAGAACGGAGATCAATTTTTGAGAAGATGGTTGTGCCTTTCACTTGGTCAAAAATCTCGTCTATGTGGGGAAGGGGGTATTTGTTTTTAACGGTCAGCTTGTTTAGGTGGCGGTAATCCATGCACATTCACAAGGTTCCGTCTTTCTTTTTAACAAATAGTACCGAAGCTCCCCAAGGAGACACACTAGGACATATATATTTCTTATCCAGCAACTCCTACAGCTGCATCGTTAATTTTGTTAGTTTGAGGATATTCATTCGGTATGGCACCGAGGACACTGGGGCAGTTCCCGGATAAGTTTAATAGTAAAATCTATGTCCCTTTTTGGGGGTATCCCTGGTATTTCTCCAGGAAATATAACTGGAAAATTTTGTATTATAGATATGTCTTCTGGTGATGCGAGTTTATCCTTAGAGTCAACATATCCTACCTGTATATAATATATTTGGCAACCTTTCTTGATGCATTTGGCTAGTTAGGAAGTTGTTATTGGCCTTATTTGTAGAGATTTTTGAACACCCAGAATTTCCTGTTTTTCACCCTTTTCATCTTGGTAGCTAATAGCTTTTGTCTTACAATTTACCAAAGATTAGTGCTTTTCTAACCAGTCCATACCTATCAAAACGTCGTAAGACCCTAGGGGTAGTACATTTAAATAAGCTACAATAGATACCATCTAATATCAAGGGGAAGTTATTTCCCTTAGAGAAAACTCTTCTTTTTGCTCCTGCGGCTAGCTGTACTAACCATGGGTTTTTAAATTTAACCACTTGTAATCTACATCATTCTACTATCTTGGGACTGACATAACTAAGAGTAGCTCTAGGATCTATTAAAATAGAGCAAGTCTGGTAAAACTAGTACCTTCAAATTCAACCATAGTTGGCTGAAATTTTGCATGATGATCTTCAAGAGCTACATTGATCTTAGGGATGCTTCTAGCCACTTCTCCCACAGTGGAGGCCTCCTGAATTTGTGAAATCTGGTCTTCTCCCTTGCGTTGAGGGCAATTTTTAATATAATGCGGACCTCTGCATCCCCAGCACTGTACGGGGGGTCTATTAACTATTTTTGCTTCACTTTTTCCAGCTTGCTCACTGATCCTAGCTTCTCCTAGTGCCTTAAATCTGGGTTTATTCATATTTTGTTTACCTTGGCCTTTAAATAATCCCTTGTTGTTGTTGCTCTTATTTCCCTTATGGCTGGAAATGAATTTATTTCCCTTCTTGTTTTCCCACCTTTTACTCATATCTCCTTTTGGTTTATTCTGTTGATAACAGATTCATGCTTTCCGAATGACCTCGTCCATGGTTTTTGGGTTATCAAACTCTAGCTGTTCTTTCATAAATAATGGAAGACTACTGACAAACCATTGTACTTTGGCATTTTCTTCGCGAATATAGAGAACGTATCTCAGCAATGAGGTGAATTTTGTTATAAATTCATCCATGGTCATTTGGCCCAAGCAGAGGTCATGGAACTCCTTAGCTTTCTCATCATAAAATCTCTTAGTTAAATATTTTTCTTTGAAGAATTTTTGGAATTTATCCCAGGTTATACTCTGTTTATTGACCCCATGGACTATTTTTACTTCTTCCCACCATAATGTAGCTTTCCCTTGAAGCTGAAAAATGGCTAGACGGACCTTCAAATTGTAATCATATTCATACAATTGGAAATATTTGTTCATATTAATTAACCATGCTTCTGCAACCTCTTCTTGTTCCTCATCAAAGAGAGGAGGCTTGATTTTTCGAAATTCTCCTTGGAGTTCAATTTTTTGTTTCTTCTTTGTCTTGTACTCCAACACATTTTCTGATTCTTCCTCCTGGTTTTCTTCTCCTCTTTCTGTTTCGATGTTTTCAGTTCGGAATTCCTATTCCCTAGTGGTGTGGTCGTGCTCCGGACTAGGGGCTAATGGACGGTGATTTTGTCTATCCGACAAGCTCTTTAAGATTTTCTCTTATTCCTACATGAGCCTTTCATTGTCTGCCTGGAGTCAGGCCATCTTACCTTTTAGTTCTTGGACAGTGGTTTGGAGGTCTATGTTGGGATTTTGTGTATCATCACCCAGCTGCACCCAAACTTCCAGATTGCCTTCTTAAAATGCTATTGGCCCCGTTCCTATTACGGAACCATGTGGTAAGTTTTCGGTTTGCCTCATACTGAACCTTGCTGCTTCCTACGTGCACATTATCAAAACCATTATTTATTACCTAGAAGTCTTAGTTTTGAAAACCTGAGTCCGCTCTAATACCATATGTAACACCTCCATAATAGATAAAAAAAAATTGAAAATAAAACAATACATACAAGTATATGTTCATATATATACAAATGCCCATAATTTAATGGAATAACGCTAAGTGCGTTTGCTTAACCTATCATGAATGAATGATTTATAAACACTAATTAAATGATGGAACCATACAACACAATGTCGAACTCTTTGATATGGTTTGGATTAAAAACAGGGTATGGTAATCATTAAATAAAGACTATTTTACATTTGATGCTATCTCGACATTAATGTCATTTCACAAATGAATTTAATGGCACTGGGTTCGTGGCTGACCTAGGCACTGGTGGTACAAGTCCGTGCCTCGAACTTCTGCATGTGCAATAAACCTCTGTAACCTTGGTCTTGCTAGCAGCCGGAGGGCTCTCCATTTGTCTGCCCTCAACCATGCTTCTCGGAGTCTAGCCCTTCCATCGACGACTCTCTGTAGTTGGTTGGATCAGACGTTTCATCGACTGTCAGGCGTTCATAACACCACAGGGGGGACTCATTTGGTATGGTTTTGCTTGAGGATTTTTGGCTTCCATCTGGTTCTGGTTCTCTACGACAATGGTTCTTAGTTTTGGCATCAGGGTCCCTTACGAAGGGCTCTAAGACTACACTATTCCTCTAGAACACCTTCAGGAGAGGCATGCATACTCTTTGCAGGTAAATAAAGGGTTAATCTCTTAATTTAAGCTTTCTATCTTACTTTCCTTACAACACTGGTTTGATTTCTGAAATGGATAATTCGCGTGGATGCTAACACAGTTTTCTTGTCAAGGTGCAAGGTGGAGTTCTCTAGTCACGGGGTTTTGGAGCGGTCTACGACTAACCCTTCAACTGACTATGCTCTTCGCATTCTTGTCGGGGATTTAAATCCTCTTCTGGTCCCAAAGTTAGTGCAGGGTTGTTGGCTTCTTAGTTGCGAGTTTGTATAGGTTATTTTTTATGGAAATCATTGAGTCTTTAGTAAATTGAGGAGTTGAAAGGTATAATGTGATCGCAAGGGTTGGCACTCTGCAATTAGTTTCTTCTTGTGCTGAATGTGTTTTAATATTTTAAAGAGCCTTATGGCCTCGACCATAGATGAAAGGTCTGGCTCTTGAATGGATTGGTCATTCTATTTTCTCTGAATATAGACTATTTGAAGGTTGCACCCTCTATGATAATTTAGAGCAGGGGCATTATAGATGGTATTTTCCTTAGAGCAGGGGCATTATAAATGGTATTTTCCTTTTCGTTTCAATTCTCTGTATAATGCTACTATGGAAATGTCGACTGGTTATCCACAACATTTTTTTAATGTGATTCCTTAAATGTGTACTCGTTTTCTCCAGAAATGATTCTTGTTTATTTGGCTATCGAATGAATTTCTAGTCGGGTCTTTGGATATGCTTAGGTTTCCTTCATAATCTCTTAATGTTTATCAGACTAGTGTCATTCTCAGATATTTCTTGTCAAAATTGTGATAGTCACAAGGTTTTTCTTGTGATAAAGTCGTGAGGCCTTTAAGTAAGAAGAGATTATATCTATACTGTTTCGACTTATGTAAATGGTTTGATTTTTATATTATCTCGCTTGGGAAGTCGAGTAATTCTGTAGCAAATTTATTTCAAGTTTTGAGAAATAAAATAAAATAATACTCTTAAAAAAATGACTCTTCTAGCTATTTTCCTATTCTTGATAACTTGTTAATGTTATACATAACTGTGAGCTCCGAAGATTCTGTTTTGTTATTCTCAGCCAGTCCTGTAGTTCCTCCCTTTCTTCCTGTTTTTCTGTATACTCAATGTACAGGGTTATCTTTTGCTTCCAGTTTTATCATGCCAATTACTTTTCCATCTAAATACTACAATAATAATCACAAATTCTTTAATTTGTCCAAGTATTTTCTTTCAGATTTACTTTTATAATCTACTTGCTTTTAATTATAATGAAAAGAAAATTATTTATTATCATAACTAAAATATCAAAAATCCTGTCTTTTAGTTCGCAGCCGACATCATAACTAACTAAATGTCAAGGATCCTGCCTTTTAGTTCACTGCTGACTCCTACAGTCATATTGTAATGAAGAAGTTTTGTAATGAAAAATTATCTAGATTCTCTCACCATGCTTTAAAGGATAAAGATCATGTCCGACATCATAACCAACTAAATGTCAAGGATCCTACCTTTTAGTTCACTGCTGACTCCTACAATCATATTGTAATGAAGAAGTTCTGTAATAAAAAATTATCTAGATTCTCTCTCCATGCTTTAAAGGATAAAGATCATGTCTCTAAGTTATAACAGTTATTTACAGTCAGGATTTAATGACACAATTTTAATAGAGAAGCTAGATTGCAATAAATAACTTTATCAGATTCATTTTACTTATTTATTTCCCCTACTCCGGATTGACTTAAAAATCAAGATTGCACTTAATTCCTCCCTGCCTTAAGATACCATCCCCCTTGCTACTCCTAGCTTCAGGAGTTCTCTACCTCAGAGATTTAATCATTTACTAACTATGTGATCCTTACCAGACAACTTTTTCAAATTGTCTGACCCGATACTTACCAGACAGCTTTTTCAAATTGTCTGACCCTTTAACACAATTTGCTAGTTTCATAGTTCCTGATCTCAGATCCCCATCCTCTTCAAATTGTCTGACCCAATACTTACCAGACAGCTTTTTCAAATTGTCTGACCCTTTAACACAATTTGCTAGTTTCATAGTTCCTGATCTCAGATCCCCATCCTCTTGATCATTTACTGTATTATACTCTAGGATTTAGTTTTGAAACAGGTAATTGTTTCAATAACTAATTACCTAGTAAGAAAAGAATAGTATTTACCCATAACTGTAAAATATTATCCTCTAATAACTGAAATTCCAACTCTAGGATTTAGTTTTGAAACAGGGAATTGTTTCAATAACTAATTACTTAATAAGAAAAGAATAGTATTTACTCATAACTCTAAATTGTTATCCTTTAATAACTAAAATTCCAAAAATAGTTCATAATTCAAACAAACAGTAATAGTCTCTTTGGTTGCAGTAAAATTAAAATATTTACATTATTGGGAGATATTACACCAAAGAAGCTGGTAATATCTCAGAGAGCAACACTATGGAGTACTTAATAATTTCTCTCAACCTGTTAAAAGCGGTCTTTTGCAGCAGTTTCGACAGTGTATGCTCTTGGGAGGTCATCTTTTCTTGGGTCATCCACATGACATTGGATCTTTTTTTCCGAGGCTTCAATGTCTCTGCAGTCTATCTTTCAGTGGAGCTAGTCTTAACGTGGGAGCTCTCTTTCCATTCTATTTCCCTGGTTGTCATGGAAAATAGGGATGCATCTCACTCTGTCTCTAGGGCACGTATCAATGTCTGCTCAACCCTCATCCTCCAATTGGTGGCAATGATGAAACCACTGAACTCAAGCAGCAGATGGAAAACAGTCTGCATACATTCTATTCCTCCATGAAGATTTCCAAAAGCTATAATCCAAGGTAAACCTCCTTGAAGAAGAAATGGACTGGTTTCGATGCTAATTCACTGATTTGCAAGCCCAAAAAACCGTGGATGTAGATCACAGTACAACTAGCAGTGCGCTAGATGGACCCTCTGATAAAATGTCTACTGACCCTTCAAGTTCATCTATGTTTACTCAATGCAAATGTTATAGAATTTATAGCTGCAATAATTTTTGCTCTGTGTATGAACAGAGTAGTCAATTAGAAGTACTTTTTGAAACTCCATCCAAAATCTATTGTGAAGATATAGCATCTTTGTACTGCATCTATTCACTCCCCAGTTTTTTTGTGCTGCATAATTAGCGAAATACTTACTCAACTTTGCAAAAAAAAATTAAGAAAAACAATTTTAATGCTCAACCAACTATATGTACAACAACCAGCCATTCTGCACTTTGTGGAACATTTCTCTTTCATTTTAGACCAACAAAGCTTGTGATAACTCTTTGCATTATTAAACACCCTCATTCTCACCATTAAAACACCTTCACACTTCCATGATCCGCTACCTTCACAAATGTTGGGCAATTTAAAAAAATTAAATTGATGTAGCTTTAGGTTTAAATAATTCTCACTGTTCAATAGTTGAAAAAAATAAAAATAATTTAGGAATATTTTTTCTCATTTTAAATGGTAAAATATAAAGTTATTATTATTAATAGTTAATTTTGATTTTATTTTTTGATTTTTTTGAATTGTAATATTGTGATATCCCCGTCAGATAAAAACAATAAACAATTTTATTTTTATTTATTTTACTTGTCAACTTAATTTACAATACTTCACTTTTATGATTTTAAATGTTTTGCTATATATATATATAATAACACGCATTCTGGAGATGAAGGTATTGGTTATATTATATGCATGATATTCTATGCGATCGTATCAACGACGCCTCATAAACGACATCAATATTGACATTTATCATATCAACGGTTCATATTTTTGGCTAATATCTATGTACGTAATAGCTGAAGTTATCCTGGTTCGTAACTTCGGGATCCACTTTAGTACTGATGTTTAATGTGATTTAATTCATTGGCGGGATACATGGATGTTATCTGCTGCTTCCAAATATTGAATTAGGATTGCACTCTACAGAGGCTAGTTTCCAGACTTTTCCGGTCATCAATCCGAGGCTCATTGGTTTTACGGCTTCCACCTGGCGCATAGTTGTGCAGATGGCCAGCCTCCATCCATGCTGCCAGGCTGCCTCATTCCTTCGGCTGGCCGACCGAGGCATAGACTTAATGGCGGAGAGCATGGCGTGTTCCATATCTCAGAATGGCGGTAGCTCTCCTGATCATCCGACGGTAGGAGTGGGAAGGCCCGGATTGACGATCGTCAATCCTCCAAGTGGCATTTTTCGGTTTATGGGTATATCATACGGGTTATTTCCCTTTTACCTCCAGATTTTTCGACAGAGATTGCTCTCGGCTCTGGTAATACATACCGATGCAGTTGAGCTCCGTCGCTGCATACCATCATGCACGGTAAACTCCGCCCCCTCGATTACCAGGTTAAGGTTTTTCCTCTGCCAAATACGTATGTTTCTTTTCTCTATTTATTACTACACATAGTAGTCTTTTTATCCCTCTCTGAGCCGTTCACTTACTATGTTGATTTTTCTTTGCTTTTCAGGTGAGGGATTTGGCTTTGGCTTCCGCGTGCAACCAGGGCTTGCACGACCAGCTCTTCTCCAGGTGAGTAGTGTGGCCCCCTGAGCGTCTTCCTTCTGATACGATATGGTTTTATGCATGTCTAAGTCCTTCTTTGTCTAACCGGATGCCCGCCTTCGTCTTGATTAAGAAGGCCGTCCGATGCACATTATATGTACTTGGTGAATTTATGTAAGCATACTATTTTGTTTTTATTTCTAATATCTTCACGGCGAGGAAACTGAGTTCCGCCCGAGCAGTTTCCTTATGAAACCCTTCTGGAAAATATGTCGGCTTTTAATGCAAGGCTTAAGATCATTTGGGGCCGAGGGACATCCCTACGGTTAACCCCTGTAATATTTTAATGTATATATGTATATCTTTTAAATTTTACTAGTTGTATGAACTGTTACTCGAAAGGTTATATATCAAAGGGATTTATAGGACCGTCGGGTCTTTACACTCGTTTTTATTTAGCGGCTTGCATTATTATTTGATACATATGTTTCTTGGTCCGCTCTGATTCTGGAAGTAATATATGAAAGTAAATATCGTGTTTTCGTTTTAACTGTAATACACATGTGTGCTCTCAATTTCTTTCTTTCCTTTTTTTTAAAAGAGATAGTATCGTCGTCGACTGTAAACCCTTGTCGACAGGCTTGCTCCTATTTATCTCATATATCGTTCTTGCATGGAAATTTTGGTTATATCAACGTGGTCAGTGTTACGGCTTGCATTTTACCCATAGGGTGCCGACCACACAGAGGCCTTTCTCCACTCTACGAGTTACCTCTCCACGAGGTTACATACTCGATACGAGTGGGGAGGGTTTACGCCCTCTGATATATTTTAGGTTCTAGCATATGGTTCCTATTTAGAATTATATCCACGCCGACAATGTCATGCTATCTTTATCTGTTTATAAATTTACAGATAGTGGATTCGTAATGTTTTGGTTAATTTGCGTCGGTTATAGCCAGAGTATGCACATATTTTAGTCTAGCTTTAATTCCTTGATGATACGTTGTGGAGTAGTTTTACTTTTGACAGTTATAATAACATCTGAAGTATTATTTCTTTATTTTTGTTTTACATTCGCATAGGTTACAGTTTAATGCAAGCAAAAAGCTTGTCGTTCTTTATATTATTAAGATTTGTACTAGCTCAGTTATTTCTTCTGAGACTTCTAATTTATGATTGATATTTTCGATGGCATACAGCCTATCGAAATCCCCTTTTATTTCGCACTCTAACTTTACAAAAAATAGCATGTACAGTTTTCATAATAGCAAGTATTTCTTATTCTAACTGCTATGAACTTATTTACAAGACCATCGAAATTCTCAATATTTTCATACCTGGATAAGGGCAAACCTCTTAATGCGCTTTTCTACCACTCGACCTTAGGAGGGTCCTCCTCGACCTTCCACCCCCAAGCACTCTTGCAGAACTTATGTTGTCTTGCAAGTCCTCTGTTGTTATCATATTTACGCTATCTGGTCCTCACCAGACGTAGCGGTTTCAGAGAGACTTCCACCTCTCAACAAGCGCTATCTGGTCCTTACCAGACGTAGCGATTTCCTCTTGCTTCCCAGAGCAATTCCTTTCTTTTTATTTTTCTGCTATCTAGTCCTCACCAGACATAGCAACCTCCTTTTGTAGGAGTCTCAGCTGTCTCCAGAGGTAGTTAGGTTTTTCCCTCTTCTTGGACAGATGTCATATTCTGTATATTTTTTTTTAAATGCATTTTTATAAATATTTCTCTCATAAAGAAACTATGTCCATTTCCAGTTGCTCTTCTTGCAACCCTATTTAATGAAATCACTCAGCAATTCAATTAACATGATTAGTTAAACAATCATAAGCATCATAGTCACTCAATTCACCAGCATAAATTATAGTTACTATTTAAATTTACTATCTTTTACTTGCAAAATATTATCCATTTTTACCAGGGGCGTTACATCTCCCCCTCTTGAAATTCAACATCGTCCCGATGTTGTTCACCCAAAAACAGTTCAGGGTAAGCTTCTTTCATATTCTGCTCATCTTCCCAGGTGGCTTCATCTGGTTCGAAGTGCTGCCACTGCACTTTAACCTTGATGATGGCTCGTTTCTGCAGCACGACCCTTCTCCGATCTAATATGCTCACTGGTTCGACCAGAAACTCTCCTTCCGGTTCCACCTGAAACACACAATATTTTGATTAGTCTTATTCTTATCATCTGATTTATTTTGTGCTATTCTAGCCACATTCTTACCTGAATGTCTTGCAAACTAATTATGTGTTTAGGATCATAGATGTATTTCTTTAATACTGATACATGGAACACATTGTGAACTCTGATGTAGCTGGGTAGGGCTAGTTGGTAAGCCACTGGCCCAATTCTAGCCAGAATCTGGAAGGGTCCACAAAAGCGGGGTGCTAATTTAGCGCAACCGCTCCATTGCAACGTGCTTTTCTTTGCCCGAATTCTTACATATACATGCTCTCCTACTTGAAATTCCTTGAAATTTCTTTTCCGATCTGCGTAAATTTTTTGCCTTTCTTGGGCCACCTTTAAGTTGGCCCGCACTTTCTTAACCATTTGCTCCATTTCCTTTAGCATTTCTGGTCCCAACACAAGTTTATCTTTGGGCCCACCCCAACTGGATGGTGTACGACACTTCCGTCCGTAGAGTACTTCAAATGGACTCATCTGCAAAGATGCATGATAACCATTGTTATATGCGAACTCTACTAAATGTAAATATTATTCCCATCAACTTGGTTGCTGCATCACATAAGATCTCAACATGTCTTCCACTACTTGGTTTACCCACTCCGTTTGTCCGTCGGTTTGCGGATGATAAGCGGTACTGAAGTTTAGTTGGGTTCCCAAACCTTCAAATAAAGTTTTCCAGAAAGCTGATGTGAACTTAACATCACGATCAGATATTATGGTTTTGGGTAAACCATGGAGCCTAAAGATGTTCTGCATAAAAATATTTGCTATTTGTGCTGCCCTGTATGTGGACTGTACTGAAATGAAGTGAGCCGATTTGTTGAGTTTGTCCACCACAACCATGATGGAGTCATTGATTTTCTTGGATTTAGGTAACCCAGTGATAAAATCCATGGTGATAACTTCCCATTTCCATTCAGGTATAGGTAAAGGCTGTAACAATCCCGCAGGGTGTTGATGTTCGGCCTTAACTTGCTGACATTCTATACATCGCGCTAGATAGTCCATTACCTCTTTTTTCATCCCAGGCCAATAACATTCTTTCCGAAGGGTAGTAATGAGCTTTTGGTACCCCGAGTGTCCTGCATAGGGACTCTTATGATACTCATCCAAGATCCTTTTCTTGACCTCAGCGTGATTGGGTATGTATATTCTTTTTTTGTAATATAAGATACCCGTAGCCTTTAGCTCATAACCCTGTTGCCTTATGTGACTGGTCACATCTTGCGCTTGCTGTTTCTTTTGCTGGTATTCCTGGTCTTGTTCAGCAGCTTGCTTGATTTCTTCATGGAGAGTAGACCATCCTTTACTAGTAGAAATTTCATATAGACAATGCATTTTTTGGCTTAAAGCATCAACCACCTGATTTTCCTTTCCTTTCAGGTGCTTAATCTTAAAATCAAATCCACTCAAGAAGTCCACCCACCGAGCTTGCCTCGCGTTTAAAGTGGGTTGGTTAAAGTAGTTGGTCAAGCTGTGATGATCTGTCATCAACAAGAATTTTTTTCCCAAGAGGTAGTGACGCCACATCTTTAGTGCATGCACAACAGCAGTTAATTCTAAGTCATATGTTGAATACTTCTGTTCGTGTTCTTTCAACTTCCTGGATTCGTACGCGATCACTTTTCCTTCCTGCATTAACACACCTCCTACACCCTCTTTACTTGCATCAGTGCAGACCACATAATCCTTTTTCGGATCTGCGATGCTCAACACTGGGGCAGTTGTGAACAAATGTTTAAGCTACTCAAAACTTTACTGGCATTCTGCAGTCCATTTAAAAATTCTTCCCTTTTTTTGTAAGGAGGTGATGGGGTAGGCAACCCGTGAAAATCCTTCCACAAATCGCCTATAATATCCTGCCAATCCCATGAATCACCTTATATCCTCCACGTCCTTTGGTATCGGCCACTCCATTATAGTTCTAATCTTTTCGGGGTCCACTGCAATGCCTTCCTTGGTTATGATGTGTCCCAGATACTGGATCTGTTCCTTATAAAAATTGCATTTGCTATACTTAGCGTATAGCTGATGTTCCCGAAGTGTTTGCAGCACCAGCCTAAGATGCTCTTCATGCTCCTGAATATTTCGGGAATATATTAATATGTCATCAATAAAGATTAATACAAACTTATCCAAATATTTATGAAACACACTATTCATCAAACACATAAATGTTGCAGGTGCATTGGTCAGCCCAAATGGCAGCACCACAAACTCATAATGTTCGTAACGGGTTCGAAAAGCAGTTTTAGCTATATCCTCTTCCTTAATTCTGATTTGGTGGTACCCGGATCTTAAATCAATTTTCGAGAATACCGTGGCACCTTTCACTTGATCAAATAGTTCGTCAATTCGGGGCAGCGGGTATTTATTCTTGACTGTTAATTTATTCAGTTGCCGATAGTCTATGCACATATAGAAAGTTTCATCCTTTTTCCTGACAAACAATACAGGGGCTCCCCATGGTGATACACTAGGACGAATGTACTTCTTGTCCAATAACTCCTGTAATTGCATCTTTAATTCTGTTAATTCTGGTACACTCATCCGATATGGTGCTCGGGACACCGGGGTTGCACCGGGTACTAGTTCTATTGTGAAATCCAAATTCCTTTTAGGTGGCAGCCCTGGTATTTCCTCAGGAAACACGTTCGCAAACTCACGCACCACCGGTATATCTTCCAAGGTACTCTCTTTATCCTTTGAACTGGTGAGTCCCACTTGAACTGCATATATTTGACACTTTTTCCTGATGCATTTAGCTAGTTGCGAAGCTGTAATTGGCCGAACTTGCACAAGCTTAAGAATACCTTGAATTTCTTGTTTATTTCCCAGTTCATCCTGATAGGATATTATTTTTGTTTTGCAATCTATAACGGACCACCGCTTCTCCAACCAATCCATTCCGATCAGTATATCATATGATCCAAGAGGAAGTACATTCAATTCTGTAGTCACGGTTTGACCAGCGATTTTTAATGGGCAGTTGCTGACCTTGGCCAACACCCGCCTTTTAGCCCCTGTGGCGAGATGGACTAACCACGAGTTTTCAAATCTAGCAAGTTGCAATTTACAGTTTTCCACAATCTTGGGACTAACATAACTCAATATAGCGCCTAGGTCAACTAAAACAGAAACAGTTCTATCAAAAATCTTACCTTCGAACTCTATCATTGTTGGCTGATAATCAGCTTGTCGGTCTTCGAGAGCTGCATTTATTCTTGGCAGTGACCGAGCCACGTCTCTCACTGTTGAGGCTTCATAAACCTGGGACACCTGATCACTACTTTTTCGATGAGGGCAGTTCTTAATATAGTGCGGTCCGTCACACCCCTAACACTGTACTGGCGGCCTGGCTGTTCCCTCATTATCAACTCTGCCCAATGATTCACTATTTTTGGAGTCATTAGGTGGCTTAAATCTGAGTTGATTTCTGGATTGGTTCCTGCTGCTGGAACCCTTCGCAAATCCTTTACTAAAATTGCCACAAGCTCCCTTGTTGCCCATGGCTGTTCTACTGTTCTTTTTATCCACCCAACGCTTCCCAGCGCTTTCCCCTTTTTGTTTATTCTACTGAAAACATATTCTGGCTTTCCGTATTGCTTCATCCATGGATTTCGGGTTGTCAAATTCAATCCTTTCCCGCATTGTCTGAGGAAGACTGCTAACAAACCGCTGCACTTTTGCCTTTTCTTCCCGAATATATGGTACATAGCGGAGCAGAGATGTAAATGTAGGTTTTAACCCCGTACAGAAATTACCTGCATACGAATTCTAAATCACAGGAAAAATAAAAATGTGAGAGCATAACACATAAAACACATATACACAGA